>CAUVYM010000636.1:0-29082 GCA_963556165.1 Tipula helvola
TCATGTTTTTAACGTGCCATCTCAAACAAAATTTCTCGGTTGCTCACGCATAGTACAACTGGGTTTTTACAAAAGTCACGACACTCACGACACCCGATGTTAAAATAAATGAGAGCGAGAAATAGAGAAATCAGTCAATAGCTGTATTTTGTTGAGAAAAATTTAAACAAATCTAGTTTAGATTTCTTTTTTGTCCTATTCTTTCCTATAAACCTACTACGATTTAAATAAAGAAACATTTTTGTTGGCTTTATTTAAATCCTGCGGCGCTTTATATCCAATGCAATTGTTGTTGTAATTTTGTCAACAAAATACAGCAAATACTGAGATTTAGTGATGCAAAATATTCATCGATGTTTCGATGTAATCATCATATCGATGGTTCATGGTTGATGTTACGATATTTTTACATCGATGTATGATATTTTGATACATCGATAATAAATCGATGTTTTGGAAACATCGAATGTAACCATCGACAATTTTTTTTGTTTTCGTACATAAACACATACTAAAGATACATGTTAACCCGAAAAGTGATTGACTGAGTTATGACTGAAAATGATCTGACTGAAACTTTGACTTGGTGGTTAGGTTAGGTTAGGTTAGGTTGAAGTGGCTGCTATCGCACACTTAGGCCAGCAATGGCCCGTTGTGATACCACAGGATCCCATCTCCCCATTACTCCCGTTGAAACCAACCAGAGCTATTTATATAGCGTAATAAATCTCGCACTCCACAGTCCGCGAGTTCCGAAAGGCTGTCCATACCGTACACACCCAAATACTTATGCCTTCTGTATGATAGCGCCGGACATGAGCATAGGAAGTGTTTCAAAGTCTCCTCCTCCTCTTCGTCCATGCAACTTCTACAAAAGTCATTCGTCTGTATCCCCAGCCTTCTCGCATGCTCCCCAAAAAGGCAGTGACCTGTCATTATCCCTACGACCAATCCTATTTCTTGTCTTCCCAGGGATATTAGTACCTTGGAGCGCCGCAAGTCCAGTTTTGGCCAAACTTGCTTTGCTACCCTGCACGTGAGAGTGTTGATCCACCTCTCATTTGTCAAGGCGATTGCCCTTTTACTGAGCGCCCATTTTAGCACTGCCATAGGCCTCCCCAGACCTACCATTTCCGGCTGCATCTGGAGAGTCGTACCGTACCTAGCTAGTTCGTCCGCCGTGCAGTTCCCCGTGACGTCCGAGTGACCCGGGACCCAGATTATCTGGATGCTGAAATACTCGCTCATCTCGTTAAGAGATGATCGGCAATCCAGCGCCACCCGCGACTTCAGACAAACTGCCCCAAGTGACTTGATCGCTGCCTGACTGTCCACATAAATTGCGATATCCCTCCCGGATACCACATTATGCTTCAACCATGTCATGACTTGCCCGATCGCCACCACTTCAGCCTGATACACGCTGCAGTAGTCAGGGAGACGAACAGAAATATTAACATTAAGTTTATCACAGAAGACTCCGGCTCCTACCTGATCGTCTAGCCTCGAGCCGTCCGTGAAAAATTGCACTGCCTCGTTTTCCAAGATTGATCCGTTTCTCCAGGATTCCCTTGAGGGAAAGATGGTACGGAAACCCTTATCGAAGCACAACGTTGGTGTGATATAATCCAGATTCGCCAGTTCTTCGCCAGCGAATCTACCTATCGTCGAGTGTCCCACCTGAAGACACTTCCATTGAGAGACAGCCAAGAGCCTCGTAGCCACGTTGGCTGCCATCTGTTTACCATAAAGGTCGATTGGAATAAGGTGGAACATAACCTCTAAAGCGCGTGTAGGTGTTGTCCTAAGCGCCCCGCTTATAAGCATACAGGCCGTTCTTTGCACCTTCTCCATCATACCTCTATAAGTTACCTTATCTAGAGCTGGCCACCAAACGCCCACCCCGTACATTAGCACAGGTCTTACCACGGCGGTATAGAGCCAGTATACCAGCTCCGGTTTCAAGCCCCATCTCTTACCTATAGCGTTTCTACACGAGTATAAGGCTACAATAGCCTTATTCACTCTTTCCAAAGTGTTAGGCTTCCAGCTGAGCTTACTATCAAAGATTATGCCCAGAAATCTCGCTCGGTCAGCAAAAACTAGTCCGCTGCCGTTTATGACAGGAGGGCTAACCACCGGAATTTTATATTTCCTAGTAAATAGTACCAGCTCTGTTTTGGACGGGTTAATCCCCAATCCACACTTGCTGGCCTATTTCGTAACGATCAGGAGTGCATTCTGCATAACATCCCTAATCGTATCTAGATATTTGCCTGAGACAGCTATCGCTACATCATCAGCATATGCTACAACCCCTATCCCCTCTCTCTCTAGTTCCAGCAGCAATCCATTAATCACTGCACTCCAGAGAATGGGGGACATTACACCTCCTTGTGGGGTTCCTCTAACCACCCGTCTTCTAATCTTGGACTCTCCCAGCTCCGAGGTAATAGTCCTGCTTACCAGCATCTGATTTATTAACCTACTTATAGAGCAGTCCACTTTCAAAAAAGACAATCCTTCCATGATCGCCTCCGTTTTTACATTATTAAAAGCACCCTCAATATCGAGAAATGCTACCATGCAAAACTCTTGCAAGTAAATTGATTTCTCAATTGTGCGTACTAGATCGTGCAGAGCTGTGTCCACCGACTTTCCCTTACAGTACGCATGCTGCGACATTGCCCAATTCCTGGGTTCAATTCTTGATCGAATAAACACATCTATCAACCTTTCCAGAGTTTTCAGCAGAAAGGATGATAGAGTTATAGGCCTCAAGTCCTTTGGACGAGCATGTGAGCTCTTTCCCGATTTCGGAATAAAGACTACTTTGACCTCTGTCCAATTCCTAGGAATATAGACTAGTTTCAAACATCCCCTGAAGATAACCTCTAGCCAGGGGATGATGGCCGCTGAGTTCTTTTGAATCTCTGCTGGTATAATCCGATCCGGGCCCGCCGACTTATAAGGCTTAAAACCCTGCAGCGCCCACCTGATCCGCTCTCTATCCAATATGCCCTCCATATCTATTGGAGGTGTTCCTCGATGAGCTCCAGGCTCCATCGAGTCATCAAAGCTTCCCGGAAAGTGGGTATCGATGAGAAGCTCCAACGATTCCGCACTTGAAGCTGTCCATGACCCGTCTGGTCTAATTAAGTAACTAGGACTAGTTGGGTTAGTAGATAGAATCTTCCTAAGGCGGGACTTGGTGGTTACATGGGATTCTTTTATTATTGACATTTTAAACGTCACTTTGTTCTAAAATTATATTTAAATTATTAAAAAATTATTTAAAATAATTTAAAAATCACTTCGAAAATGTATAAAACCTTTTGCCTCGTAACAGTATGAAAAAATCTGTCAGTTTAACTAAATTAAAGTTTACATGTTTAACTCAATAAACAAACTGACTCAACCAACCAAATTTAAGATGACCGAACTCAGACTATGTTCAGATAACTTTCAGCAAAGTCGCCGTTTACATGTTTAATTTAACTCAAGCGTTTTCAGTCAGATCACTTTCGGTTTAACATGTATCTTTAGTAACAGTAACACGCATACTATACGTGTACAGTTACACACCAATTATCAGTGTTTTCTTTTATTCATTCTGGATATTCCGGACATTCCGAAAGTGACGTAAATCATTATTTTATTCATTCCATGCCTTCTATTCCTTTTTTAGTCCATTCTTTTATTTATTCGAAATATTCAGAATGAAATCTTTTTGTACTACATCGAAAGGTAGAATAAAAAGAATATTTTATTTGACGTTTTATAATTAGTGGAGAAAAAATTGAGTATGTAACGAAAAATTTAATGAAAAATATCGAAAAATAAAAATAAGTAAATAAAAATGGAATTCCCAGGACAAAATAGCGTAATTGAAGGTAAATATAGGGTTGCCACCTGTCCATATTTCATATTGACTGTCCATATTATAAACTTTTTGTCCATATGACAATAAAAAGTGATATGGACATATTGATTGTCCATAAATTTCTTTATTTATTAAAATAATGGATTCGATTTAATGTATTTGTCTTTTCTTCTTCTCTGCCACTATTCCTACGAGAAACAGATCACAGATGCGATTTTCAAACAATCCCTAGTTTTGTCTAGATTTTTTTAAAAATTGCATTAAGTTTTCCTTCAAATAATAGAAGAAAAGAAAAATAGAAGATTTGGATTGAATCGGCCACAATATTACATTTTCGTAAAAAAACGGAACAATTTAAACAGGCATACAAGAAAACAATTTTGACGACAAACATAATATTTTGTTTATACAACACAAACAAATATTTTGAAGAACATACTTTGGCGACTGGCGAAAAACATTGGGATCAAAATTAACAATTGGCAACAAATATAATATTTTAAAACAGAAAAAAATAATTTATAGTAAATAATAAAAAAAATAGAGACAAAAAATTAAATTTAATCGATACAAATTATTTAATATTTGATCTGTGGCTGCAAGGTTGTCGAAGCAATTTGAAAAATAAATCTCCATTTGCCAGATTATTTTAAAGCTAATTCCAATTTTTTAAATTTTAATTTAACTTTGTTGCCAGTTTATTACTTTCGTCGCTTAAAACGTTTATGTCGATGCCCAAAAATAATTTTTTGAGTTCCCTTTCAATAGTGCCAAAAAATTAAAATGTTGCCACATTATTATATTTTGTTCTAAAAACTAATTTTATGATGCCAAGAAATCCTTGTTGGTTGCTCATTAATTTGTGCCGTTTCATTATTTTTTTGTATCTCAAATATGTATTAATTTTTGTGTTCCGGTTTATTGCCAGCCAAAAGAAACGTGCTAAAAAATATATTTTCATTGGAAACCGGCTGCTTCAAAGTTTAATAACAGAACAGCCAACCATTAAAATTTAAAAAATGCGATGGCAATTTATAATCAAAGTTTAGATTTTTTAAAGGAATGGTTTAATTTTAGCGACGATAATTCATTTAAATTATTTGAAGTTTGTTAGTCTGCAGCAAGACGAAAACTTGTTTGAAAGGTTTTTAATAGTTTTAAAAAGTTTTGATTTGCTTTAGTGGCTCCGAGCCATAAAGAAACCAATATTTTGAAAACTGTCATAGAGATGGTTTTAAATAGGTCGAAGTTTTAAAGAAAACCGAAATCGAATAAGCAACGCTTAATCGAAAGAATTTTCTCTGAATTACTAATTTGTGAACGGAAGAAAGAAACATAATGCGGTCGGAGCTGGTGGACCAAAATTTATGTTTTTTTTTATAGATTTTTTGTGTCCATATTTCACACTTTGAAAAGGTGGCAACCCTAGGTAAATATGAATTATATATTTAAGAAATAAATTATTTAAAATGTTTAAAACATTTTATTTATATACAGAGTATATTTTGAGGTTATTTTTTTATAAATTATAGTTGATAATTTTAAATGAAGCCCAGGCGATATTCACTGTCTAGTCCACAACTTTACACTAAATACCACCATGTTTGATAGGTTTACAAAAAAAAAGTGTGGAATGACATTGCCGGTAATTTATTTTTTAAATATTTTAATTATTAAATTCACAATTGACATATATTTATAATTCCAGAAGAATTATCTAAAACTAGAGGCAAACAAGTTAGTGGAGATCAATGTATCGGGAAATGGAAAGGGCTCAAATCCATGTACAAAAAGGTCAAAGACCACAACAACACAAGTGGCAATGCGCATAAGTACTGGGAGTACTATGATATAATGGACGAAATGTTAAACAACCGCCCCGAAATCAGTCCTCCTGCAACTTGTTCCAGCGATGAACCTATAGCGTTAGAATTAATATTTCCAGGGCCATTGCTGAACCAAGTTTCAGTAGCGACGATTTTGATTTTATCGATACAATAGGGGTGACACCCACTATTTCCACTCCTTCTACTCTTCAAAGAAAAAGGAAAGCCGCGGAAGATGAGAAGAACAGGCGTCATAACGAAAAAATGAAGAGAACGGACAAATTTTTAGATTTGTTTCAACAATTTATTGATAAAATCAATTTCCTACAAATCATTAATTTAAGTTAATCATAATTTTTTGTTAAGTTTGAATTGTTTTTTTTTTTTTTTTTTACAAATGAATTCACAAATATAATAAATTTTATATTGAAATCTGTGTTAGTCTTTTTTTATGTATTAAGTAATCTCAAAATATGGTTGCGTTTTAAATTTGCGTCGGTGCCGCCTTGTGCGGATGTCGGATCGGCACTTCTTCCATCGTCGTTCGAAATAATTATTTCGTCTTCTGAAAGATTGTAATCTGGCCGCCTTGTGGTTAATCCGTTTAGTCGTCGGAATCTACCTTTAAGGAGGCCAAAAAGGCACGTTCGATTGTTATTCTGGCAGAAGAGTGAGCCTTATTGTATATGGTTTGTGCTGCCGATAATCTGCCTTTCTCTTTAAATGGCGTCATTAAATAGGGCTTTAGGCCATGTCCCAAGTCGCCTATCATATGTTGATCTGGTGGAATTATTAAGGAACCTATACAAAAAATATTACAGTTAAATCAATATTAATAAAATCTTGCTTGTAATTACGCACCATCGGAAATTTTATTGCATAAATTGCAACGAAGGAAAAGACACGAGTCGTGGATGGATCCTGCTTCACCCGCGTCGCAATCCGTGAAACAAGCAAGCTCATCGCACATGGCTTGAAGTAGCACCGAATGAAATTTCTTATGGTTTATATAAGAATTCGGATAGTATTTTGGTGCTGGGATGCCTATATGTGATCCATCGATACAACCAATATAATTCCTAGAAAATAATTTTAGCTTGTTATTATCATATTTTCATCCGTTTTGTGAAATATTTTTACCTGGGAATTTCGTTTTCTCAAGAAAATAATTGGCCGTTTCTCGTGATCTTTCTTGCGTTGGCCAAGTAATTTTTTTTTTCTTGATTCACTTTTAAAATTTGTCCGCAAATGTTAAATACTGCTTTCCAGCAAGCATTGATGAAAACGCCGAATCTATCTGATTCTGATCTGTAATAAAATATAGGTGTATAAAATAAGTATTAATTATTTACAGGAACACGAATAAATAAATTTTTACCTAAAACATTCGGTGTTAGCCAAATACCACAATGTCATCAAAAGCTGCTTCTCTAAACTTATTCTAAGATGGCCAGATGATGCGTTAACATATTTGCTTTCATGAGCAGTATATTTTGATATAAACGCTCAAACGTTCATGGCAAAATACGAAAATGAGCCTTGAACTGGGAGTTCAAAAGGCAAACCGTGTTTTCGAAAAAATACAAATTTTTGGGGTTACATTTGTTGAAATTTTCATCCTCGGAGTCACTAGACTCGCTATCAAAAAAGCAATCCCAGCTTGTTTTGGCAATAAAGCCAAAGCTAATAATTTTATTTTGATCCATTTCTTACAACACATAGCTTATTTTTTACACTCACAATTTTAATTTAATTTATTTTTTTAGCTGTCAAAATATTTCATTCCTTCTCTGGAATGAATAAAAGAAAACACTCTATCGAAAAAATTCGAACAGCAACGAGAACGAAGTAAACAAAATGTAAAAAATGAACTCATATTTTTTCTTTGAACCAAAATAAACAAAAAGAGAGTAGGTAATAGGTATGGTGGTTTACCTTTCTGCTGCATTTTTATATCTAAGGCCCTTTTCGAAAGTTATACTTATTTATTTAGACATACTTATTTGCCGCCATCTTAAATAAGTATGTAAAATCATCCGAATTGATTTCACATACTTGTTTTATATTTTGACAGCAACGTCAAAACAAATTGTGCAAGAATTGTTTGATTATTATTAAAATATAAATAAAAATATTAAATTAAAAATGAATAAAGCTAAGAAATCATACTTCTTAGTTATTTAGTAAATAAAAATATCAAATTGATCGACGGTGATGTTTTTTGTTTCATCGTTCAATATCACAATCAAAGAAAAGTTTGACAGAATTGTGATTATCATTTTATATTTTTTTTTTGTAAGAAAGAGAGAGCAACATACTTATTTTAAGTTACCTTGCCAACATACTCATTTAAGATGGCGGCAAATAAGTATGTTTAAATAAATAAGTATAACTTTCGGAAAGGGCCTAAACACTAAATTAGTCATCGTCATCACATCGGGCGTTCATCGTACAACGTACAATTAATAAGTGACAGTTAATTTTTTTTATTTTGGATTCAAATAATGAACTATAACCCTTAAATAATCGTCCAATCTAAAGTAAAATTCTTTATTATTTAGTCAAGTAAACTATTATTCATTTACGTACTTTTAATTAGTGAACAGAACACTCTGTTTGTTTACGTTAGAAAATTTACTTTTTTGTAAGGAATTAATTATTTTTCCAAAATATACAGTATATAAATTTGGTACACATAAAATGGCACCAAAAAGTGATGTGTGGAATTTTTTTGAAAAATGCTCTCAAAATAAAGGTAGCGCAAAATGCAAATTGTGTTTAAAATTAATAAAAACCTCTAGGAATACGAGCAATTTAAAAGGTCACCTAAAAACACATTCGACTGACACAACAAATAAATGTGCCACTACTTCTAATCAAAATTGTTCTTCGACAGCCCAATCGTCAAATGTCGATAACGATACTTCTAATGTTAGTCTAAATCTTGATGATTCGTGCAGTTCAGAAGCACTTACGATTAAGAGACAACGGTCGATTGAAGAGGTATTCTCTAGTATTTCTACATTTAATGAAGGCGGTTCCAAATAATTCACAGTAACTAACGCCATATTACCAACCTAAAGTATTATTAGGCGGGTGTTACAAAATTCCATCAAGGCCGACAATTAGGAATTTATTGGACAAAAAATACGAGGGAATTTCTAACGTGTTTAATAAAACGATTCGAGAGTTGCGTAGCTATTGTTTAACAACAGGCATATGGACTGATACAATGCAAACACGAAGTTTTTTAGGGGTAACAATGCATTTCGAACAAAACTCCCAGATAAAAGGCGTAACGCTAGGAGTATTCGAAATGAACTAAATACAATTTTTGAAATTTGGTTAATAAATGATAATAATGTAACTGCGGTAGTTAGTGATGGAGCCAAAAATATAACCAAAGCTTTGGAAACTAGGTTTCGTTCGAACAAACATCTTCATTGTTTGGCGCATCAGATTAATTTAGTTTTGCAAAATTCTATTAAGTCTGTTGAAGCACTCGGGCCTTTATAAAAAAAATTAAAGATATTGTCACATGGTTTAAGCACAGCGTTAATGCGAGTGATGAACTTCGTAAAAGCCAATCTTCGAGCTGTACTAAAAAGCTTATACAAGAAGTGCCTACACGATGGAATTCGTTATTCCATATGATTGCAAGGTTTTTAGAACTAAGTGATGTAATAAACCAAATATTATATCGTTATCCATCAGCACCATTTATTGTTTCCGCCAAGGAACTTCATCAGCTTAAAGAAATAAAAATGCTATTACATCCGTTTGAGGCAGCTATACGAAGGAAATTGAAGGGGAAAGTTACGTAACTAGTAGCTTAGTTATTCCAATGGTGTTTAATTTGCAACAACAAAGTATACGTTCAACAGATGACATAAAATATGATGTTTCGATTAAATTAAAATCAGCTTTACTTCAAGAATGCAAAAGACGATTTCACTTAATTGAGGAACACAAAATTTTGTCAATTTCTACGCTTTTAAATCCATGTTTTAAGAAAATGTATTTTAATTCTACAGAATTTAATAATTCGTCCGTAATTCAGAAAGTAAATCGAATGCTACAAGAGAATGCTGCTCAGGATTTAGATCAATTAGAAACACCGATAAACGCATCATCCAATGGTACTTTTTTACTGCAAGTTAAATAACGTTTCTTATTTTGATTTATATGTAGCTAACACAAACAAATCTTTATAGCTGAGCCTGAGAAACAGTCCAACATTGGATCACACTCTTTCTGGGAACATCATACAAATTTAGTGCGTCAAAATACGCGGACATTAGTTGAGTACAAAAGCAATGATTTATCTGCTGAGCTTCATTTATTTTTAAATAGCCCGGTTGTTGCGTTAGCTAGAAATCCATTAATATGGTGGGATAGTATGTCAGCGACATATCCAAGCTTGAACAAAATTGCTATAAAGTATTTAGAGCAGAGCGTTTGTTTTCGAAAGCTGGCCAAACAATGACTCAACAAAGAAATCGTCTTAAAGGCAAATGGCGTTCAAATTTATTATTTTTACAATCCATCAACAAATCATTCTGGGATCTATAAACTTAGATTTAGAATTCCTTAGTTTGAATATGAAATAAACGTAAGAATTCAAATAAAAATTTCCGTTTGTTTTTTTTAATTTAGAATATAAAATTATGAACAATTTTATTTCGATACATCGATGTATCGATGGTTTATTCCGATGTTTTCTCTGCATCGATGTACGACAGTTCGATGTAAGTTTCGATGTCAAACATCGATATTTCGCTTCGATGTTGCATCCCTACTGAGATTACAAAATAAAATTGTTATATTTTGCTTTTATTTAAGCATTTAATTGAGAGGATCTACTGTAAACTTAGTTTGTTGTTGTTTTTTACTGATATGCAATGTCTATAGTATTTATTAGTCTATGCTTGAACGTAATTCATATATGTATGTATGTTGAAATTCAAACATTTAGAAAATATTTCAGAAATCACGATTAAGAATTTACAACATTTTCATTTACAAATTTGTCTTAGGAAAAAAAGTGATTTCCAAGGTTGCTTTGATTTAATACATAAAAAAAACAAAAAAAAACCTGTTGGGGTACAGCCGTGAACAATAGAAAATATGTGATTTCTAATTTATTGCAATGAACAGCTAGCACTTTAATCCCAAGTTAATGTTGAATCGATGTTTGAGGAAGGTTAAATAAATAAAACAACTCGTTTCCCAAACAACTGATTTATATTCATAATTTTATTGTTTTATAATATAGTTTTAAAATTTTTAGTTTTAAGTTTGTTGCTACCACTGCAAAAGATTGACTTTCAAAAAATTGTTTAATCTAATTAAAATGGCAATGTCGAAAAAACCATTAGGATTGCCTTATTCAAATAAAATTCGCTTTAAAAATTATGGCCTAATAATGAGTTTTTCAATCATGACTTAATCACGTAAACCTGGCTTAAGTTGCTATAAAATTAAAGTAGAATGTACTAATTATATAAATGTTGATTACAATTCCATCACTGAATATAACGATAAATAACAATAACAATAAAAAATATCATTTCGAAATAAATTAATCTACTGTGGATACTCCTGGGGCCTTACCACCGACTCCGCCAGCGTTCGTTGCTGATTCGCTTTTGCAATTTTTGTACTACATAAAACGCAAAGCGAAAATATGAACACTTTTAGGCGTTAATTAAATATAATCTCGATACCACAAGAATCGAACGCGCTACCTTTCGATGATAAGCGGATGTATCTACGCGTTGTATTTTATGGCGAACAACAAAGCGATGAAAACAGTTTACTACAAAAATGTAATTAGCGTTGTTAAAATTTATTTTTGACAAATAATTGTAATTTGAGTAAACGAATGTTCGCTTGTAGCGTTGCGTTGTTTGTGGTTGGGTGTCAATAAGCGAAGCGAAAAAATAAAAGCGAATAACAACGAACGCCGGCGGAGTCAGTGGTAAGGCCCCTGGTATTAGGGTACGGGTACGGAAATAAGAAGTCTTTTAATATAATTTAATGGTTTATTATATCTATCGGGAATAAGGCATACGTGTCCTTTTCTACATGTCATCTCGTCTTGACCCTTTTGTTATTCTTTCATGACCTACTATCCCTCACAGTATTTTATCATGACCTACTATTCCTCACAGTTCTCCCCCATTTAGACTGGACGCCAGCGTCAACTCATAATCTGCGAACCGCAAAGGCCTCTTTCCAGCTGTTGCGCGCTCGGATCGGCGGAGTTGTGGTTGCTTACCGTTCTCCCTGTTTAGGGAGGACGCCGGCGCTAACTCATAATCCGCGTAGCGCAGCGCCACCTTTCCAGCTGTTGCCCACCTGGATCGGCAGAGTTCTGGTGGCCCTGAGGCTGTTTCGAGTTCTGATGCTGTTTCGAGTTCTGGTGCTGGTTCGGATTCCCCATCCGGTTCGGTTGACTGCGGTAGCTGTGGGTATTGCGGAACGATGATCGGTTCCACTATACGTCGCGTTGGTCGCAACTCGAAAGTGTCCATTAAAACATTGTCGTCGTCTAATGGTGGCTTATCGGGCGTATTGGCAAACCGCACTCGCAATTGATTGGCGTGGCATCTGACCTTCCTTTCGCCAGTCTTGACGTGTACCAAGACCATGTAGTCGACTTTGCCACGGCGTTCAACTACCGTGCCGGGCTGCCAGCTCCAGCTGTTATTTTGCGTGAGCTTGAAGAAAATCGCATCGCCAACTTCAAACTCTTTGTATCTTGCCCCGTGGTAAGTGTTGAATCGCACCTCCATTTGCACATTTCATCCGTTGTTATAAACTGGTGGTGGCTTAATTAAATCTAACTTGATGCGCATCTCTCGGCCGGTCATCAATTGGAATGGTGACTTGTCCCCTAGTGCTGGTGACGGTGTGTAGCGGTAGCACATCAGGAACTTGCGTAAGATCTGGTCCGCATTGCCTTCGCCTTCCAGTTTTTTTAGGCCAGTTTTAAGCAGGCCAACGAACCGTTCCGCGCGCCTATTTGATTGCGGATGGTATGGTGCTGATGTCATGTGATTGATCCCATTCGCCTCACAGAATCGGTTGAAGTCGGCTGAGACAAATTGCGGGCCGTTGTCGGAGACAATAGTTTCGCAGATGCCCTGGCGGGCAAATGCTTCACACAGGTTGTCAATCGTCTTGGCTGAAGTAGTACAGCGCATTTTAAAAATCTCTGGCCAGTTGGAGAATGCATCAACGATGACCAAATAGTAGCAATCGTCGATTGGCCCTGCATAGTCTACATGGACCCGCGACCATGGCCCCCGGGGAATCGGCCAGGCCTGCAGCGTGTATTTAGTCGGATTATTTGCGGTGGTTGCGCAATCGATGGATTGGCGTCCGGTTTACTCGATTTCACCATCGATACCTGGCCAGAAAAACTTGCTTCGTGCAAGCAGTTTCATGCGAGCAGCGCCTGGGTGCCCGTCATGTAGTTCCTCCATCAATTTCCTGTGGAATTTTGCTGGAACGATGATTCGCTCGCCGAGGAACAGACATCCTTGCTCCATCGACAGTTCTGACTTGCGATTGAAAAATTGTGCTACTGCTGGGTTGGAAATTTGTTTTTGCTGACGTGGCCAGCCAGCAATGATGTAATCAGCGACCTTTCGAAGTACGTCACTTTCCGTGGTTGCCTTCTGAATGTCACTATAGTTGACTGGCAACGATTTGGCGGTGTCAACTGCGAAGCAGTCACGGACCGTTGCAATGACCGTGTCTTTAGATTCAAGCGGAAGTTGTGCGGCGATCAGTCTGGATATAAAATCGGCATAGGCGAATCCTTTAGTGTCCACATACTTAACCCTTATGTCTATAGTGGGTTACCCGGGTAACCTTTTCGACTTTAATCGATAAAATTTGTATTTTATCAATGGAATTTTGGCTCTAAGATCCAGGAATGCCAAAATCATTTAAATGTAAACATATTTTGATTTTAAAAGTAATCGTCCCTATTTTGGTACTTCAAATGTTTAACGGTTTACAAATTACACCTCTAAATCAATTACGGGTTTCCCGGGTAACCTTACGCAAAATAGAAGAAAATAGAATTTTATTTCTTATACAAATGAAAAATCGGTTCTAAAATTCATTAACATTTCATTTTACATATTTAAAAAATAAAGATAATAAAAATTTTAATTAAAAGAAAACTAAAAATATATTTATCCGGAACAAGCAAGACACACATTTCGTTGTAAGAAGTGTTCATTAGAAATGGGAAGATTGCACATCGTACAGCATTTTTGAGTTTTCTCTTGGGTATTGGCTGTTGACTTTTTGCATTCTCCTACTACTGCAATTCATCCCGAAGCATCCCTTAGAGGGCTTCGCTTTCCAGCCGCTGATTAGAAATTGGTTTACCTAACATTCACTCTATCCCCGATTATGTTGAAAATTCTCTGATACAATTTGTAGTGCTTGATCTACTGTAATTAGAGGGCATCGACAACTATATTCCACGGTTATTTACGGTCTTGTGGAAAATTACTGTGGGTTACGGCCTGAGATTGAGGATTATTTTCCCGGCAAATTATATTGGCAGCTAATGTGGAATGTCAACCTGTATTGAAAAAAAACCATGGGCTATCTTTGGGTTTTCCTTTTTATCGTGTGATTCTGATTATATCTGGTTTATTGAGTGATCCCGACGTTGAATCACAATGGTACATCGTCGATAAAAGTATAACGGCTTTCTTTTTTTTAGGCACATACAAACGTAAGGTACAATTGTCTGAACTAAATCCAAATACCGATCACATCTCCGGACGCGATTTAGATGGAAACATTTGTTTAGGTAAAAAAGGTTTGTTTTTTTACCGTACTAAAATTTGAAAGGCTCTATGACATCAAAAGCCGAGCTAAGGGCAATGTAGTAAAAATATTATCAGTCACTATATTCCTTCCAGATTCTTTGAATTGGTAACACAAGTCTTTCACGACTCTTTCTCCCTATGGTTTACTTTTCTACCCGAAGAAGATGTGCCGATATAAATTTGTCCTGTAAGAGGATAAGAACTCCCTGAATCACAGACCCACCGAACTATTATTCAGTATTTTGCGGGTTTTGCTGGGATATATTGGGTAAAACGCGGTCTTCGCAGCTGCTTTGTCCTTTTCCAAACGTTCTTGTCTGCTATTTACAGCAAAACTTATTTTGCCAAAACCGGTTCAGTGACATGCTACCTCATAATAACCAATGATTCCGAGAAAAATAAGAGGGACATAATTGTGTTATCCATTTGGAAAACCAATGTTTGTTGAATAGGAATTTCGCGAAAGCAACAAAAGAAATCATTATTTTCTTTCCACAAACACAAAATGCAAAAGCAAAAAGAATTTCAAAATCAAATATGAAAAAATAGTTACATTTTTAAGTGATATTCGAATAAATCTGATAAGGTTACCCGGGTAACCCTTAATTGATTAACGTAAGAAAAAAGATGCATAGTACAAGGGTTAATTTGGAAGTCGTAGGCGAGAAGGTTCTCTGCGTATCGCTGCAGGCGGTTTGCTGTGTAGATTGGAATACCGCTTTTCGCTCCGAAGATCGAAAGCAGCGGCTGATGATCCGTCTGGAGCTCAAACTTGCGACCGTAGACACAGCGATGGAATTTCTTTAGCGTCCGCACTAGAGCTAAGGCTTCTCGTTGGACCTGTGCGTAGTTTTTTTCCCCCTTCGTGAAAGATCCTGCCACGTGCATGACGGGCTTACTAGTGCCCTCCTCGAGCTGGTGCATGAGTACCCCTCCCCAACCATAGCTGGACGCATCAGCTGCGACGATGATTTTCTTGGCTGGATCATAGTGTGTGAGGGCCAGGTCAGATGCGAGCACTTGCTTCAGCCGGAAGAATGCATTGGCTCGAGCTTCAGTCCACTTATATTCGACGCTTTCTTGTAGCAGTTCATCGAGTGGGCCACGCATATCCTTGAGCTTTGGTATAAACTTTCCATACCAGTTCACGGCACCCAAGAAAGCGCGAAGTTGAGTTATGTCGGATGGCGCTGGCAGTTGCTGAATGACTTCCAGCTTCGCTGGATTTGGTCGGATACCGGTTTCATCGATAATGTGACTCAGGAACTCGACGGATTTCTGACCGAACGAGCACTTAGATCGCTTCAGAGTGAAACCGTATTCTTGCATGCGGCTCATCACGCTGAAGAGGCGCTCACGGTGTTGTTTGTCGTCTTTGCCTCCAATGATAATATCGTCGATCCAAGGTAGTGCGCCCTCTAGACCGCCTGTCATTGTGTCCATTAATTGTTGGAAAATACCAGGAGCCGTTTTAACCCCCGGTTGCAACCGGTTCACCTGAAACAGGCCGCAGTGTGTATTGATCGGCATCAATTTTTTGGAAACGTCATCCAGTTCAACTTGCAAGAAAGCATCCGACATGTCGATGACGGTGAAAACTGTATTGCCAGCGAGTTTAGCCAGAATTCCCTCTTGCGTTGGTAGTGGGTACTTGTTTGGCTCGAGTGCGTCATTGAGGCCTGTGCAGTAATCAGCGATGATACGTATACATCCGTCCTTCTTCTTTACGACCACGATTGGTGCTGCATAGTCTGCGTAGCTGATTGGTGTGATGACGCCTTGGCACTGTAGGCGAATAAGTTCGTCCTCGATTGGTTTCGCGGTTGCATGTGGCACCGGCCGTGCACGGCGGAAGATCGGGTTTGCCCCTGGCTTCAGCGCCAGTGATGCTTTTATTTTATTGCACCGGCCTTAGGTTTCGGAGAAGAGCATAGGGAACTTTGCTTCTATCTCGTTTTCGAGGGTGTGTGGACCGCTGTGTACTGCGTTGACATTATGGCAGTATGCTGACGGTGGTACATCCCACAATTTGAGTTTTGTCATCCATTCGTTGCCAGAAAGATTCAACATTGAAGGTGAGACGTAGATGATTCCAGTAGCCTCGTGGTTGGCTATCTTCAAAGTTGCGTCAAAACATCCCAGGATGCTTATAGGTTTGCCGGAAGCGTTTACGGCAGTTCCTATGTAGCGCCTCAAGTTTGGTTCGCCGAGTTTCATCCAGTTCGTTTGAGATATGATCGTCAAGTCTGACCCACTGTCATGCTGCAGTTTGTCTTTCGTTCCGTCAACAGTTGCAGTGACAAACTTTTTCGTTGAATTTGGATGGGTAGTGCTGATCGCATTGCTGCGACGGCGCGGATCATTTCGTCGTTTTTGTTGGAGCTGTCTCCAAATGCGTGAACTGCTGCAGAAGCCCGCCTCGCTTTTATGCCCAACACCGCTACACAGCGTGCACGTCTTGCCGTTAAATGGGCAGTCTCTGTGAAAATGGCAGCCCCACAGTGAGCGCATGGATAGCGTGCGCTCTTCCCGCTCATTGAGTTAGTTGTAATTTGCTGCGGTACTTGTCGTATTGGCTTAAGATCTCGTTCGGGTTGCGGTTTCTTGTGAACCGCCAGAACTTCCTGTCTGGCCATTTCCTGATGTTCGACCATAATCTTCTCTTTTTCTGCAGCTCGCATACGTTCACATGTGCTGACTAGTGCATTGAGATTCAGCTTGGGTGATGTTGTAGGATCGTCGGCTGCCTCGTGTTGTGTGTAATGTGCATCTACCATTTCGAGCAGCCGCTTGAGAATTGCAGCATCTTTTTGTCTGGAATACTAAAAGTTACAATTTGTCGGATTAAGGCTCAATGGTTTTAAGATGGACATACTCATAGATTACTTTTGGCCAAATTTGAACAAAATCGTACCGTTGCAACTATTGCAATTGGGCCCTTTTGTTCGAATTTGACGATTTTCTTCAAATTTGGCCAAAAGTAAGCTATATGCGTATGTCCATCTTAAAACCATTGAGCCTTAATCCGACAAATTGTAACTTTTAGTATTACAGACGAAAAATCCAATTTTACTTCAAAAATGGTATGGAATTTGGCCCAGGGCCAAATTGCAATAGATGCAACGGTACGATTTTCTTCAAATTTGGCCAAAAGTAAGCTATATGTGTATGTCCATCTTAAAACCATTGAGCCTTAATCCGACAAATTGTAACTTTTAGTATTACAGACGAAAAATCAATATTATCATATTTCTTCAAAAAGCGTTTAAATATTTCAATATTTTGAAAGGGATATACATACATATATTTTTACGTTTATTTTTTGGTTGGAAATATTTCTTAATTATTTAATTTTGATATTCTTAGCTATTTTTTAATTTTTTTTTAATTAAGTTTTAAATTTAAAAATTATTAAATTCTGGGCTGGGCTAACTTCACAAAATTTTACGAGGGTTGCCTGATTCAATTTTTTTATTTTCTGGGATGAAATCCTGGGCTAACTTCACATACATCCATTTGATCTAAATTGCATGCTAAAAAACCAACCGACAAAGTGAGACTTCATTCCTTTCCTCCCTGCTATAACATACAAATTACTTTTCAATAACTATTTTATGATGTACACATTATGTTGCCAAATCATAAATCAAATGTTTTCCAGGAGACCGATATAGTACATACAAAACAATAAAAAAATAAAGCTTTTTATGAAAAAAGCACAACTATAATAATAATTACAATGTGAAAGTGAACATAATCGTATATAATACATATGAATTGTGTGTGGTACACATTAAAACTAGGAAACATAGAATTTATGTCATGACCATAACATAAATAAAAAGTTTTTTAAACGTATATATGTGATGCCAAGATCCTCATTGCATACGTAATTACGTAGCTATGTATATAGCTGAGAATAATTTATATTCATCGCGGAACGAAAACTATATTGCATTCCAATGTAATTTTTCAAAAACCTTGCAAATTGAAAAATTATTAAAAATTTTTTTTTTTTTAGAATGAAAATGTATTATTATACGAATATATTATAGCACAGAAATACATAAAAATAGTAAAAATTCCAAAAAAAATAAAAAACAACCCATCACAAATATATAGCACTTGGTATTTAGGTCATCGTACAAATCCGCATTGCGTAACTGATACATATAAAAATCCTTGAAGCTTTTATTTTGTATTTTCGTTAGTGAATAGACCTTTTGTTATATTTGTAATAATTATGGTTTTATTCCTTTTTTTTCGTTTATAATATGGTTTCTGTTATGTTTTATGATTATTATGTTGTATTTAAAGTTAATGCCAACAAAATCGGTTTGGCTTTTATATTGTAATAGAAATATTTATACATACCGTAGCATACACACACACACACACACACACACAAACAAAAAGCTATTGTACTTCGATTAAGCTTTTATTGTTGTGCACGCTATTATTTTATAGGTGTGTCTGTGTACCAAATTAGGCAAAAAGCTATAATTCGTCTCTTAATTTTTATGCGGTTAATTTTTATGCGGTTAATTTCGATTTTTAATTATCCAGCCTTTACCAGTGCGCCATCTTTAAAAGCAATGAAGTGGAACACATTAAAAAAAATGTTAAACTTATTTAAGATAAATTAAATATTAATTAAAATCGTGCTGACATAAAATGAATTACAGCTTAAAGCTTTCCCCAAAAATTTATGATTTATGTGTGTTTATCTGATTATCAGTAGTTGAATCGTAGTTGTGTTATTTTTGGTTGGATTTAATTATGGATAATTAATTTTAATTGTGATAATTTTCAACTGGGGAAAAATGTAGCTCAGTTAATACTTAATACAAGGGACAATGAATATCTACTCCTATCTATTATATGTACATACATACAGATACTATATAATAAAGATGTTATTATAATTAAGTTTTATGGCTTTTGCAAATGACATAAAATTTTACGGATGATTTACAGTCGCACAAATTTAAGAGATATATCCACTTAAGAATAAATAAGTTAGGTTTTTATTTTTCGGCATCATAAAATTTATTATCATACTTTAATTTTATAGTTCCATTTTGTTGTAATATGGTTTTACAGAGCTTTTTTGGATAGGTCGTGGCCATTTCACGTAGATACATTTTATAGCTTGAATGTAAATATTTTATTGTTAAAACAATGAGGCTATTTAACTGTTAATATTTAATGTTATATTATAAATATATATATCGCGAAGTTTATGTAATTGTTTACCATGAAATAAGGTTAGTAATACCCTTGACAGACTGCGATTTATTAAATACGATTTAGCTAAATTCGTTTAAAAGTACTTAAACTGTTACTGTTTTCATACTATTTGTCAAACTAATACACTCTGATTACATCGTTTTTGTCACTAAACTCAAAATAAACTACGGCAAATTTGGAAAATTCACTAAATCGGATTAATTAAACCATATGTAGTGTGTCTAGGGCTTATGAAATAAGATTTCCGTCGATTTTCAAGATCGAAGCTAATGATTTAGTTCTGGGAACTATCACTAAAACGCTTCCAGAGAAGAACTTATTGGGTTTAGATAGCGAACTACAAAAAGAAATAATCCTAGCCGACCCTACTTTCGATACTCCCGGACCTATTGGTCTTTTAATAGGTGCCGACATATACGGAGAAATCATGTTAAAAGGCATAAAAAGGGATCCGCATCATAAGTGCATAGCGCAAAGATCAGAGCTAGGATGGATCATAATCTGGTCGTCTAACTCAAACCGGCAGCATTTCAGTCACCCGGTTAAATAGCCACGTCACATTGGCAGATATTGTCACGGACCATCCTACTGGCTGTACGTTTTTTTTTTTTTTTTGCGGGTAGTCTTAATCGGCTGGGAGGTTCTTGCCATTTGGATTTTAAATTGGTCCAACAAACCTTAACGTACATTATAAAACACTCTGACAATATCACATGGGACCACTTTTTCATTCACATCACCAATAAAAAAACAGAAAATCTATTCCATTTTAAAAATGTTTAATTATCTTTCAAAAATTGTCCACTAAACATTTTTCTTTTAACATAATTCAAATTTGTAATGATAATTAATCTTAAAATCTATAATTATGTAATATTGAACTTAATTTAGAGAAAAGAAAAACCACATACAAATACCTAAAAGAATTTAATAATTTGTAAATATGTATGTATATAACACACTCACCAGACAAACTTTCCCGAAGAGTACTCTTCGGGAAAGTTTGTCTGGTGAGTGTTTTATATACATACATATTTACAAATTATTAAATTCTTTTAGGTATTTGTATGTGGTTTTTCTTTTCTCTAAATTAAGTTCAATATTACATAATTATAGATTTTAAGATTAATTATCATTACAAATTTGAATTATGTTAAAAGAAAAATGTTTAGTGGACAATTTTTGAAAGATAATTAAACATTTTTAAAATGGAATAGATTTTTTTTTTATTGGTGATGTGAATGAAAAAGAGGTCCCATGTGATATTGTCAGAGTGTTTTATAATGTACGTTAAGGTTTGTTGGACCAATTTAAAATCCAAATGGCAAGAACCTCCCAGCCGATTAAGACTACCCGCAAAAAAAAAAAAAAAACGTACAGCCAGTAGGATGGTCCGTGACAATATAGACAAGCAATTAAAATGCGTTTGGGAATCCGAAGAACTGCATTCTAAACGAAGCTTAACTGCTGAAGAGATCAAATGTGAGCAGTACTATATGAAGAGACTCACAAGCGATTAACAAATGGACGTATAGGAGAATCTAAAATTAAAGCAGCAGCTAGATTGCTTCAAATTGAAAAAAGATTCAAGAAGGATGAAAAGTTTAAGAATCAATATCACAAATTCATGAACGAGTATATCCAGTTGAACCACATGGAACTAATGAAAGATGACACGGAAAAAGAAGCACAACTACGAGATTGAGGGTAGTCTTTGACGCTTCCTGCAAAACAACAACAGGTACATCACTAAATGAAATGATACATGTAGGTCCAACATTACAAGACAACTTAACGGTAATATTGATCAGATGGAAAAAACATCGTTACTTGATTGCAGCGGACAATGAGAAAATGTTCAGACAAATCAGAATAGCCCGCGAAGATCAAGATTTTCATCGAATCCTCTGGCGATCTGAGACAAACAAGCCAATGAGCAGCTATAGATTAACAACTATCACATACTGAGCAGCGTCTGCAACTTATTTGGCTACAAAAACGTTACAACAATTAGCCATTGATGAAGCGTCAAGATATTCAATTGGTTCAAATATTGTTCAAAACGATTTCTATGTTGATGATCTTCTATCTGGAGCTAACACAATCGCAGAAGCAATCGCTGCGAAAAGGGAATTACTAAATCTCCTTTTCGGTGGAGGTTTAAACCTCAGGAAATGGTCCAGCAATGAAAAGGCGTTATTAGAAGAGCTTCCAGAAAATCTGAAAGAAACAGGACTCCATACTATAGAATTTAGTGATACAGTGAAAACACTTGGACTCCTGTGGAACTCTCCAACAGACACATTTCAATTCAAAGTTTGTTTTACAGGATCCAAAACAACAATATACAAACGAACAATCTTATCAGAGGCATCCAGGCTTTTCGAATACTGGAGATACTGGACTACTTTTGAGTTGGAATTTAAATTGAGATGTATTGGATCTAGGAATCAAAGAAGTGCTTTTTCCGTGGACATATTTTTCCTATACCCAAATTGTATATTATCCAAGTAACTAATTTTATCAAGATAGAGTCTAATTTTATCAAGAGTACTCTTCGGGAAAGTTTGTCTGGTGAGTGTTTTATATACATACATATTTACAAATTATTAAATTCTTTTAGGTATTTGTATGTGGTTTTTCTTTTCTCTAAATTAAGTTCAATATTACATAATTATAGATTTTAAGATTAATTATCATTACAAATTTGAATTATGTTAAAAGAAAAATGTTTAGTGGACAATTTTTGAAAGATAATTAAACATTTTTAAAATGGAATAGATTTTTTTTTTATTGGTGATGTGAATGAAAAAGAGGTCCCATGTGATATTGTCAGAGTGTTTTATAATGTACGTTAAGGTTTGTTGGACCAATTTAAAATCCAAATGGCAAGAACCTCCCAGCCGATTAAGACTACCCGCAAAAAAAAAAAAAAAACGTACAGCCAGTAGGATGGTCCGTGACAATATAGACAAGCAATTAAAATGCGTTTGGGAATCCGAAGAACTGCATTCTAAACGAAGCTTAACTGCTGAAGAGATCAAATGTGAGCAGTACTATATGAAGAGACTCACAAGCGATTAACAAATGGACGTATAGGAGAATCTAAAATTAAAGCAGCAGCTAGATTGCTTCAAATTGAAAAAAGATTCAAGAAGGATGAAAAGTTTAAGAATCAATATCACAAATTCATGAACGAGTATATCCAGTTGAACCACATGGAACTAATGAAAGATGACACGGAAAAAGAAGCACAACTACGAGATTGAGGGTAGTCTTTGACGCTTCCTGCAAAACAACAACAGGTACATCACTAAATGAAATGATACATGTAGGTCCAACATTACAAGACAACTTAACGGTAATATTGATCAGATGGAAAAAACATCGTTACTTGATTGCAGCGGACAATGAGAAAATGTTCAGACAAATCAGAATAGCCCGCGAAGATCAAGATTTTCATCGAATCCTCTGGCGATCTGAGACAAACAAGCCAATGAGCAGCTATAGATTAACAACTATCACATACTGAGCAGCGTCTGCAACTTATTTGGCTACAAAAACGTTACAACAATTAGCCATTGATGAAGCGTCAAGATATTCAATTGGTTCAAATATTGTTCAAAACGATTTCTATGTTGATGATCTTCTATCTGGAGCTAACACAATCGCAGAAGCAATCGCTGCGAAAAGGGAATTACTAAATCTCCTTTTCGGTGGAGGTTTAAACCTCAGGAAATGGTCCAGCAATGAAAAGGCGTTATTAGAAGAGCTTCCAGAAAATCTGAAAGAAACAGGACTCCATACTATAGAATTTAGTGATACAGTGAAAACACTTGGACTCCTGTGGAACTCTCCAACAGACACATTTCAATTCAAAGTTTGTTTTACAGGATCCAAAACAACAATATACAAACGAACAATCTTATCAGAGGCATCCAGGCTTTTCGAATACTGGAGATACTGGACTACTTTTGAGTTGGAATTTAAATTGAGATGTATTGGATCTAGGAATCAAAGAAGTGCTTTTTCCGTGGACATATTTTTCCTATACCCAAATTGTATATTATCCAAGTAACTAATTTTATCAAGATAGCTCAAAACTCTAGCTTTAATAATTTTTTCAAAAACCCTCGCAAACGTATTTAGTTGTTGGGGTCAGAGTGAGAGCCTTGCTTATGCAGTGGTTTTACAACACCTATTTTTAGTTTATCAGGAAAAATTCCTTTGAAGATTTGAAATATTTGACGATTTGTTGGTTAAATGTTCGTAGAAAGTCAACTTTGAAATGTTCTACTTTTGTTTTGTTCATCCCATAATCCTTTTCAATTTGGTTCAATATCTTGCTTCTGAAGATCCTGTAATACGTTATATGAACAAATTTTAAAAACTTTTATTAAATTATAAATACATTAATAATCTTCTCAAAAATACAATATCAAATTTGTCAAATGTCATAAAAAAAATCTGCTAAAAATAAAAATTTAAAAATACACCCTCTAAACATTTCAAATAAGATAAAAACGAGTGACATAAGAACAAAAGATTACAGATTACCAAATCACATGATGTCGCATTACATTTAATAAAAAATAAAAAAATAAAAATATGGATACGCGAAAAGCTCATCCTATATAAAATGACATTGATTGTATTCCCAATAAGTGATTTAAATCTGATTATTTTAAAAGCTCGAGTCTTATCACAAATCGATATCGAGATAAATTTTCCCCAAGATAAAAACCCAAATTATCGTAAAAAAGTTGAGCGCATATACTATAAAAGACAAAATTGTCGTCGACGTTAGATATAAGCTCATTAGATGCGACATAAAATTTGCAAATTAAAATCGTAATTAAATGTACAAACGAAATAATTTTACGTTAATTAAAATACGAGAAAAACGTTATTTAGACAAATTTCCGCCGATTTTTTTTTGTTTTTTTGCGAAAGTGTGAAATCTGATAATTATATCATTTGGGTCGACCAATTATATGGTTTAGCTCTGTAATTTTCTAATTAAATACAGAAACAAATAAACACTTGAGCATTTGATTGTCCGCAACCACTATAGTGGAAAAACAATTAAGTTTGGTGAGTAAAACACCAGCACCAACATAAATCGCACGCACACAAAGCGTATACAACAATAATGAGTTTCTCATGTCTCTCTGTGAGTTCGAGTATTATATTGTATGATGGTAGTATAATAATACTTCACATATAGTGTAGATCTTATACATTACACAGAAGGTCATATATAGTTCGAGTGTGTATATGTATAAGATTTTTCTCGTTTTCTTATTTTCTTAAGAGATATGACAATTAATTTCTACGAAAGGAAAAAATTAAACAAATTAATGCCAACATCAAATAAATAACCAAATACTGTATACACATATACACACACTTGTTTCTACTTTGTCATTGGTGTGTGAATGTAATAATTGGTAGAATAATAATGCTCCAAAACTCAACAACAAAAAGTGTATGAAACGTTTCTTTTACGGTCCCACCCCAAGTCGCTTTGTATTTTCTTCAACGTAACAAACATTTTTTTTTTCTCGCTACACAAAATCTTGTATACTCTGATTCGAGTGTCCTTGAAATTGCCGCAAGAAATTCCAAACAAAACAAATTTCGCACGACATTTAAATCGGAGTGTTATATTACTGAATTTTAATGAGTTTTCTTATTTCATTTTCTTTAACAATTTTTTTCCCCGTACATACTATGTATATACCAAGTCGCATATCTTTATACGTATATATGTATGTATGTTGGTTGTGGTTTTCGTGCTCTCTGTAGTTTACTTTTCTTTTGAAAGAAATGACTGTGTTTGTTATAAGGAAAATTAGAATGAAAAGCAAAAAAAAAAAAGAAAAATTAAGACAAAGGACAAACAAAAAACATTTTCTTCTGTTTGTTTGCGACAAGTAATTTGGTATCATACTCCGGCAATGAAATTAAAATAAATAGAAATTATGTTTTATTTTGTATTATTGTTGTTATATCCGTTGCTGCGTTAAACTTACTCAGATACTTCCTAGAAATTAATGGAGTACACACCATTGTTTTTGTTTATATTTTATATCCAATTCCAAAATGCCGCGAAGAAATAAAGCGAGGCAAATGCATTGTATTGGGGGAAGCCAAAAAGAAATACAAAATGAAAAATATAAGTTATGATATGCGAGTACATATTTTAAATTAATACAATGTACACAAATAAATTATGCTTTCCAAAAATTAGGCAAATTCGCAAATAGTAATTTAAGAAAGTTATATTATTCTTTTATTATACAAGGGGCGGGGAATCTTTGGGTTTCGTGTTTGAATTAAATTTATTTTAATTTTATGGCACGCAAAACAAAAATATTTTGTCCTTTTTGCTGGCTGGATCAGCATAACATTAAAAATATTTGGGTGAAACAAAATATGCGGGGTTTAAAAAATGTGATACTGAAATGTTAAAGTATTAGTGACTGAATATTTAAAATTTGTCGAAAATTATATATTCAAATTTGGAATCTAAAATTACTCTATGATGAATAGATCCTACTGGTTATCTCAGCGCCAATTCTAGCACATTTTTCTCTTTAGAATTTTTGCTTAATTTAGTTTTAAATTACGCGGGTCAGCATTGAACCCTTAATAGAATTATGTATTTGTGTGATTAAGCTTTAATTAATTTCGATCCAAAAGTGCTAAAGCTAATGAAATTCTGTCAAAAATGGCCGAAAATTTTGGTAGTGCAAAACTCCTCATCAAGTGATGTAATACAACATTTTCTCCCTATGATTCTTTCGGCTTTTTTATAGACAAATGCACTGGCGAATTTAACGGCGCGGCGGGCGCACCGGGCGCGCGCCCAGGGCCCCGACTTCTGGGGGGCCCCGCTAAACTCCAATTTTCTAGTTTTTCCAATGTTTAAGTGTCTAAGTAATTTTCGTGTTTATATTGTGTGTGGAAGAGAAGATAAATGGGTTAATAACACTACCTTGCAAAATTTTAAAAATTTGGTGCCACTTGACAATGAATAGTTGTTTCCGAAGTAATTTTTTATGCTGAATCCGAATCTGGGCTCAGAATTGCTCTATCACGTCAGGTTTATGAGATATTCTAACCTAAAAGTGCAAAAAACACTGTTTTTGGACATATTTGAGGTTATCTAGCACCACGATTTTCTTTTTCTTCAAAAATTCATGTATGGGATCTTATAGTACAAGTCTTCTTCTTTCAAATGCCTTTGAGTTTGCTCAAATATTTTTTTTTTTCGCCGAGATATAGCATTTTCAAAATTGCATGTTCGTGAATTTGTCGGTATACTGTATAATACACTACCTTTTATGCCTACGGTATATAAGTATGCACTTTTAGGTTAGAATATCTCATAAACCTGACGTGATAGAGCTTTTCTGAGCCAAGATTCGGATTCAGCGTAAACAATTACTTCGGAAACAATTATTCATTGTCAAGTGGCACCAAATTTTTAAAATTTTGTAGGGTAGTGTTTTTATACAGAAAAATTCACGAATATACAAATTTGAAAATGCGATTTCTCGGCGAAAAAAAATGATATTTGAGCAAATTCAATGGCATTTGAAAGAGGAAGACTTGTACAATAAGATCCCATACATGGCTTTTATAAAAAAGTAAAAACTGCATTGCTACATAACCTCAAATATGTCAAAAACAGTGTTTTTTGCACTTTTAGGTTAGAATATCTCAAAAACCTGACGTGGTATAGCAATTCTGAGCCTGGATTCGGATCCAGCGTGAAAAATTACTTCGGAAACAACTATTCATTGTCCAGGGGCAAACTTTTGCAGGGTAGTGTAATTTAATATAAATCTATAAAGATAAAGATGACGTTGATTTAAGTAATAAGCGAATTTTGTTGACCAAAATTGAATTCGAATTATTTTGGGTTTATTTTTTTCCCAAGAAAATAGCCAATTTGATTTAATTGACAAAAGCCAACTTTTCGAAATAAAATATAAATTTAATACTATGCGATTCATTAGTATTTGTGATGAGAAAATTTAAGTTAACGTTTATGTTTGTTGTAATATTAAACCAAGGAAAATTATTTTTTTGAATTTTCTTTTTGTCTTATTTAATTCAATTATAAATAACGTTTTGTTTGATATAAATTTCATAAATAAATTCAAAACTGTAATGCAAATAAATTCAATTAAACTTGATTTAATAGTATTTGTGATTCATATTTTTGATTCATTAGTATTTGTGATATGCAGGAAAATTTAAAAATAATTAGTAAATCAATTATTTTTAAAATTATTTTTTACTAATTAAATATTGATTAAGTCACTTATAATTTGTGAACCATTGGAACATTTTTATTACGCCTCCATCACGTCTCGGAAGTGACCAAAAATTTTGTTCATAAAATCGCAGGGAATCTTATCCCACAAGGTTTTATAAGCACCCCATTATACAGTTTTGGTCTTGCTAGATTGCGAATACCTTCCGATTTCATTAAAACCCCAGCAAGGATAAATAAAAAATCTGCCTTGGCCTAAGCAACCATTTATGTTCAATATTTTTATTTAATTCCGAAGCAATGATACTTTTAGTGTATGGGAGTTTTCCAGCGAGTGTAATTGTTTAATTCACGAGCGAGCGCTAGCGAGAAATTTACTATTTCCTGTTAGGAAATGAGGAATATTTCATAGCTACCTAGCTAGTGAGGAAATATTCATTCGTAATACAACTAGTGCTCAATTATTATCGATAATTTTTTACGAGTTAAAACCGCGCTGAAAATTCAACGAGTGCGCAGCACGAGTTGAATTATCTGCGTCGGTTTTAACGAGTAAAAAATTATCGATCATTAATTACAGCACGTGTTGTATTTAGTAAGAGAATACAACTTTCCCGTCAGCGATTGAATCACAATGCATCCATTTATGTTATGTTGTGTGCAAATTATTTGACAAGCTTTTGTTTGCATGGCTTTTCCTTTGATGTGTGAATTCAATCATAATAACAAAAATTGAAATACAATTACAAATTAGAGATAATTGTTTAGGATTTTGTTGTTGCTATGGTAAAATTTGTAAAATTATCGCGTTGCTATGGTGAATATTGTAAAACTATCGCGTTTCCATGGTGAAAATTGTAAAACTACCGCTATAATAACGTGTTGTTGTTTGTATTTTGCATGGCAATCTAAATACTATTGCTGTAATAATCGCTTTTTCGTAAAATTTCCCATGGCATATTTTGTGAAAGTTGT
>CAUVYM010000637.1:5000-12500 GCA_963556165.1 Tipula helvola
CAATTATTTTTATTCAATGTTTTGATCTTTAATTCTTTAATGATCCTTCCGCAGGTTCACCTACGGAAACCTTGTTACGACTTTTACTTCCTCTAAATATACAAGTTCGGTCAACTTTGGTAAAACAACCACAACACAAGAAGCATCACGGTGATCACCTCCGAGGACCTCACTAACATATTCAATCGGTAGTAGCGACGGGCGGTGTGTACAAAGGGCAGGGACGTAATCAATGCGAGCTTATGACCCGCACTTACTGGGAATTCCAGGTTTATGTGAACAGTTTCAGTCCACAATCCCAACCACGAAGGTGGTTCAGCGGTTTACCCGGTCTTTTTAGACTAGGAGGACACGTTGATACCTTCATTGTAGCGCGCGTGCAGCCCAGGACATCTAAGGGCATCACAGACCTGTTATTGCTCAATCTCATATTGCTAGACGCAATTTGTCTATTTAAGAAGCAAGTGTCTTATTAGGACAAACCACCAGGTATGACTCCACTTACAAACAACTCTTACGTATTAAAACCACACCTCGTTAGAAGCATAGTATAACAGAGGCAAAAATGTCTGCAAAGTTTCTACACCATAACCCTGCCGGCATCTAGTTAAGAAATTTGAGTCTCGTTCGTTATCGGAATTAACCAGACAAATCACTCCACGAACTAAGAACGGCCATGCACCACCACCCATAGATTCGAGAAAGAGCTATTAATCTGTCTTACTCATTTATGTTCGGACCTGGTAAGTTTCCCCGTGTTGAGTCAAATTAAGCCGCAGGCTCCACTCCTGGTGGTGCCCTTCCGTCAATTCCTTTAAGTTTCAACTTTGCAACCATACTTCCCCCGGAGCCCAAAAGCTTTGGTTTCCCGGAAAGCGACTGAAAGAGCCATATATGTAGCTCCATCCAATTGCTAGCTGGCATCGTTTATGGTTAGAACTAGGGCGGTATCTGATCGCCTTCGAACCTCTAACTTTCGTTCTTGATTAATGAAAACATCTTTGGCAAATGCTTTCGCTTATGTTAGTCTTACGACGGTCCACGAATTTCACCTCTCGCGCCGTAATACTAATGCCCCCAACTGCTTCTATTAATCATTACGTCTTGATCTAAAAACCAATTGAAAATAGAACAGACGTCTTATTCCATTATTCCATGCAGAGAATATTTAGGCACAAATGGCCTGCTTTAAGCACTCTAATTTGTTCAAAGTAATTGTACTGTTCTAGACCAGCACTCGGTAAAGAGCACTAATTTAGATTTATTACGCGGATAAACTTACGTTTAAGCCACTACAGTAATACGTCATAGCATCAAGATGATGTACGAACCCAGTTACGGTGTACCACCTGTGCTTGACACAAGTTCAACTACGAACGTTTTAACCGCAACAACTTTAATATACGCTATTGGAGCTGGAATTACCGCGGCTGCTGGCACCAGACTTGCCCTCCAATTGTTCCTTGTTAAAGGATTTAAAGTGTACTCATTCCAATTACAGGGCCTCGGATTGAGTCCTGTATTGTTATTTTTCGTCACTACCTCCCCGTGCTGGGATTGGGTAATTTACGCGCCTGCTGCCTTCCTTAGATGTGGTAGCCGTTTCTCAGGCTCCCTCTCCGGAATCGAACCCTGATTCCCCGTTACCCGTTGCAACCATGGTAGTCCTAGATACTACCATCAATAGTTGATAGGGCAGACATTTGAAAGATCTATCGCCGGTACTGGACCATGCGATCTACATGTTATTCAGATTCATCTTATTAACGACACAGTATATAAATATACCTTAATGTATCGATTGATTTTAATCTAATAAAAGCACACGTTCCTTGCGGTCCGTGATTATGTGCATGTATTAGCTCTAGAATTACCACAGTTATCCATGTAACTATGTATACGATCTAATAAATCATAACTGATATACTGAGCCTTTTGCGGTTTCACTGTTCGAGAGTGTGTACTTAGACATGCATGGCTTAATCTTTGAGACAAGCATATAACTACTGGCAGGATCAACCAGAATGTAAATTATGATTTTGCTCATAAAATTGTAATCATTTTATGAACTAATTTATAACTTTTCGTATTAAATTTAATTTCAAACCAATACAATTCATATGATAAACTTAGGTTTATTCGTTTAATTTTTTTCATTAAAGGTGCAAATATTTATTTGTTCCTATTTCCAATTATATGTGAATAGGAATTTTGTTCTTACTGATACAAAATTCTCACATTAACCAAATAAAATATCAAGATTCGAAATTCATTAAAAAATAAATTTTTAAATTTATTTTTTTTTTCTCATCTCAATATACTTACAGACCAAACGAATAACAAAATCAAAAAACAAAATTTTTTTTTTTTTTAATACAAATTTTTGTTCTCGCTTTGTTTTAATGTGTTAATAAATCTAATACAAAATTATTTTTATCATAAAAAATAAATTTTTTTTTTTTTTTATAATCCAAATTTTTGTTCTCGCTTTGTGATTTTCATACATACATTTTCATACATTTATTTTTATCATAAAAAATAAAAAAAATTTTTTTTTTATAATCCAAATTTTTGTTCTCGCTTTGTGATTTTCATGTTAAAGTAAAGAGCACAACATAAAAAATGAAACCATCGGATTTTTTTTTTTTTTGAAAAATTCAAAATTCATTATTTATTTATCGATTTGCTTATAATTTACCACATGAATTTATTAAATGTGTTAATAAATCTAATACAAAATTATTTTTATCATAAAAAATAATTTTTTTTTTTTTTTTATAATCCAAATTTTTGTTCTCGCTTTGTTATTTTCATGTTAAAGTAAAGAGCACAACATAAAAAATGAAACCATCGAATTTTTTTTTTTTTTCAAAAATTCAAAATTCATTATTTATTATCGATTTGCTTATAATTAACCACATGAATTTATTAAATGTGTTAATAAATCTAATACATAATTATTTTTATCATAAAAAATAAAAAATTTTTTTTTTTTATAATCCAAATTTTTGTTCTCGCTTTGTGATTTTCATGTTAAAGTAAAGAGCACAACATAAAAAATGAAACCATCGGATTTTTTTTTTTTTTGAAAAATTCAAAATTCATTATTTATAGATAAATATATTATAAAATAGATAAAATTAAATGTGTTAATAAATCTAATACAAAATTATTTTTATCATAAAAAATAAAAAACATTTTTTTTTTATAATCCAAATTTTTGTTCTCGCTTTGTGATTTTCATGTTAAAGTAAAGAGCACAACATAAAAAATGAAACCATCGGATTTAAATGGAAAAAATACCAACAACACATAGTGTTCCCAAGCAGTCAACCATCTAAGTACTAACTATGCCCAATGTTGTTTGACTTCGGTGATCGGACGAGAACCGGTACGTAAACATGGTATGGTCGTTGACTACAGGAATATTATGTTAGGTCGCAATTATGTATGTCAATATCTTTTGTTTCATTTCAAACATGTTACATTTTATATACAACTTTGACTTATATGTGAACATAATAAGATCGTATATTACATTTAACATTATTATTATTTATACGACCAATCTATGATTAAAGCATGTTTTAGGTATCAGTATGATGGCTGATATTCCCTATTCACACTACTCCACCCGTAACTATGTCGTTTACAATTTGGCTTTATATTCATAAATGATCTCTTAACATAAAAAATGAATCCATCGGATTTTTTTTTTTTTTTTGAAAAATTCAAAATTCATTATTTATTATCGATTTGCTTATAATTAACCACATGAATTTATTAAATGTGTTAATAAATCTAATACATAATTATTTTTATCATAAAAAATAATTTTTTTTTTTTTATAATCCAAATTTTTGTTCTCGCTTTGTGATTTTCATGTTAAAGTAAAGAGCACAACATAAAAAATGAAACCATCGGATTTTTTTTTTTTCAAAAATTCAAAATTCATTATTTATTTATCGATTTGCTTATAATTAACCACATGAATTTATTAAATGTGTTAATAAATCTAATACATAATTATTTTTATCATAAAAAATAAAAATTTTTTTTTTTATAATCCAAATTTTTGTTCTCGCTTTGTGATTTTCATGTTAAAGTAAAGAGCACAACATAAAAAATGAAACCATCGGATTTTTTTTTTTTCAAAAATTCAAAATTCATTATTTATTTATCGATTTGCTTATAATTAACCACATGAATTTATTAAATGTGTTAATAAATCTAATAAAAAATTATTTTTATCATAAAAAATAAATTTTTTTTTTTTTTTGTAATCCAAATTTTTGTTCTCGCTTTGTGATTTTCATGTTAAAGTAAATTTGCTTATAATTAACCACATGAATTTATTAAATGTGTTAATAAATCTAATACATAATTATTTTTATCATAAAAAATAAATTTTTTTTTTTTTATAATCCAAATTTTTGTTCTCGCTTTGTGATTTTCATGTTAAAGTAAAGAGCACAACATAAAAAATGAAACCATCGGATTTTTTTTTTTTTTTCAAAAATTCAAAATTCATTATTTATTTATCGATTTGCTTATAATTAACCACATGAATTTATTAAATGTGTTAATAAATCTAATAAAAAATTATTTTTATCATTTATCAACGTAATTTGCTTATAATTAACCACATGAATTTATTAAATGTGTTAATAAATCTAATAAAAAATTATTTTTATCATAAAAAATAAATTTTTTTTTTTTTTATAATCCAAATTTTTGTTCTCGCTTTGTGATTTTCATGTTAAAGTAAAGAGCACAACATAAAAAATGAAACCATCGGATTTTTTTTTTTTCAAAAATTCAAAATTCATTATTTATTTATCGATTTGCTTATAATTAACCACATGAATTTATTAAATGTGTTAATAAATCTAATACATAATTATTTTTATCATAAAAAATAAATTTTTTTTTTTTTATAATCCAAATTTTTGTTCTCGCTTTGTGATTTTCATGTTAAAGTAAAGAGCACAACATAAAAAATGAAACCATCGGATTTTTTTTTTTTCAAAAATTCAAAATTCATTATTTATTTATCGATTTGCTTATAATTAACCACATGAATTTATTAAATGTGTTAATAAATCTAATAAAAAATTATTTTTATCATAAAAAATAATTTTTTTTTTTTTTTATAATCCAAATTTTTGTTCTCGCTTTGTGATTTTCATGTTAAAGTAAATTTGCTTATAATTAACCACATGAATTTATTAAATGTGTTAATAAATCTAATACATAATTATTTTTATCATAAAAAATAATTTTTTTTTTTTTATAATCCAAATTTTTGTTCTCGCTTTGTGATTTTCATGTTAAAGTAAAGAGCACAACATAAAAAATGAAACCATCGGATTTTTTTTTTTTTTCAAAAATTCAAAATTCATTATTTATTTATCGATTTGCTTATAATTAACCACATGAATTTATTAAATGTGTTAATAAATCTAATAAAAAATTATTTTTATCATAAAAAATAAAATTTTTTTTTTTTTATAATCCAAATTTTTGTTCTCGCTTTGTGATTTTCATGTTAAAGTAAAGAGCACAACATAAAAAATGAAACCATCGGATTTTTTTTTTTTTTGAAAAATTCAAAATTCACTATTTATTTATCGATTTGCTTATAATTAACCACATGAATTTATTAAATGTGTTAATAAATCTAATACAAAATTATTTTTATCATAAAAAATAAAATTTTTTTTTTTTTTATAATCCAAATTTTTGTTCTCGCTTTGTGATTTTCATGTTAAAGTAAAGAGCACAACATAAAAAATGAAACCATCGGATTTTTTTTTTTTTCAAAAATTCAAAATTCATTATTTATTTATCGATTTGCTTATAATTAACCACTTGAATTTATTAAATGTGTTAATAAATCTAATACAAAATTATTTTTATCATAAAAAATAAAAAACATTTTTTTTTTATAATCCAAATTTTTGTTCTCGCTTTGTGATTTTCATGTTAAAGTAAAGAGCACAACATAAAAAATGAAACCATCGGATTTAAATGGAAAAAATACCAACAACACATAGTGTTCCCAAGCAGTCAACCATCTAAGTACTAACTATGCCCAATGTTGTTTGACTTCGGAGATCGAACGAGAACCGGTACGTAAACATGGTATGGTCGTTGACTACAGGAATATTATGTTAGGTCGCAATTATGTATGTCAATATCTTTTGTTTCATTTTAAACATGTTACATTTTATATACAACTTTGACTTATATGTGAACATAATAAGATCGTATATTACATTTAACATTATTATTATTTATACGACCAATCTATGATTAAAGCATGTTTTAGGTATCAGTATGATGGCTGATATTCCCTATTCACACTACTCCACCCGTAACTATGTCGTTTACAATTTGGCTTTATATTCATAAATGATCTCTTAACATAAAAAATGAATCCATCGGATTTTTTTTTTTTTTGAAAAATTCAAAATTCATTATTTATTATCGATTTGCTTATAATTAACCACATGAATTTATTAAATGTGTTAATAAATCTAATACATAATTATTTTTATCATAAAAAATAAATTTTTTTTTTTTTATAATCCAAATTTTTGTTCTCGCTTTGTGATTTTCATGTTAAAGTAAAGAGCACAACATAAAAAATGAAACCATCGGATTTTTTTTTTTCAAAAATTCAAAATTCATTATTTATTTATCGATTTGCTTATAATTAACCACATGAATTTATTAAATGTGTTAATAAATCTAATACATAATTATTTTTATCATAAAAAATAAATTTTTTTTTTTTTATAATCCAAATTTTTGTTCTCGCTTTGTGATTTTCATGTTAAAGTAAAGAGCACAACATAAAAAATGAAACCATCGGATTTTTTTTTTCAAAAATTCAAAATTCATTATTTATTTATCGATTTGCTTATAATTAACCACATGAATTTATTAAATGTGTTAATAAATCTAATAAAAAATTATTTTTATCATAAAAAATAAATTTTTTTTTTTTTTATAATCCAAATTTTTGTTCTCGCTTTGTGATTTTCATGTTAAAGTAAATTTGCTTATAATTAACCACATGAATTTATTAAATGTGTTAATAAATCAAATACAAAATTATTTTTATCATAAAAAATAAAAAAAATTTTTTTTTTATAATCCAAATTTTTGTTCTCGCTTTGTGATTTTCATGTTAAAGTAAAGAGCACAACATAAAAAATGAAACCATCGGATTTTTTTTTTTTTTGAAAAATTCAAAATTCACTATTTATTTATCGATTTGCTTATAATTAACCACATGAATTTATTAAATGTGTTAATAAATCTAATACAAAATTATTTTTATCATAAAAAATAATTTTTTTTTTTTTTTTATAATCCAAATTTTTGTTCTCGCTTTGTGATTTTCATGTTAAAGTAAGCACAACATAAAAAATGAAACCATCGGATTTTTTTTTTTTTTGAAAAATTCAAAATTCATTATTTATTATCGATTTG
>CAUVYM010000637.1:17500-25282 GCA_963556165.1 Tipula helvola
CCTTTACATTGAATTTCCATTCTACCAGTTATCAGTAAAAGGACTTAATGCTGGACTTTTCCCATTTCGCTCGCCGCTACTAAGGGAATCTTAGTTAATTTCTTTTCCTCTCCTAATTAATATGCTTAAATTCAGGAGGTAATCACATATGAGTTGAAGTCACAATTATTGTTAATAATTATAAAACGGATTTTAAAAACTACATCATAAATTATTATATAAATGACTTGCGTCTTTTACCGATTTATTATTACACAAATATTGTTTAATACAATATTGTAAATATAATAAAATATTTACATATCAAAAATTGTTAAATAATAATTTATTTAGCGAATATTAGTGACCCTCAACCATATGTGGTCCAAGCAGAGTATTATATACTATTAGCATGGACCGCAATGTGCGTTCAAAATGTTGATGTTCATGTGTCCTGCAGTTCACATAACTTCACGCAGTTTGCTGCGTTCTTCATCGACCCACGAGCCTAGTGATCCCCCGCTAAGAGTGATTATTTGTTTTATGTTTAGAAATAAAAACCAGTCTTTTCCATTCAAAAAGCGAAATACTTCAATCCTTAATATAATATTATCATTGATAAATTTATATTTGCAGAACTTCTGAAATGGTCAATTATTTTTATTCAATGTTTTGATCTTTAATTCTTTAATGATCCTTCCGCAGGTTCACCTACGGAAACCTTGTTACGACTTTTACTTCCTCTAAATATACAAGTTCGGTCAACTTTGGTAAAACAACCACAACACAAGAAGCATCACGGTGATCACCTCCGAGGACCTCACTAACATATTCAATCGGTAGTAGCGACGGGCGGTGTGTACAAAGGGCAGGGACGTAATCAATGCGAGCTTATGACCCGCACTTACTGGGAATTCCAGGTTTATGTGAACAGTTTCAGTCCACAATCCCAACCACGAAGGTGGTTCAGCGGTTTACCCGGTCTTTTTAGACTAGGAGGACACGTTGATACCTTCATTGTAGCGCGCGTGCAGCCCAGGACATCTAAGGGCATCACAGACCTGTTATTGCTCAATCTCATATTGCTAGACGCAATTTGTCTATTTAAGAAGCAAGTGTCTTATTAGGACAAACCACCAGGTATGACTCCACTTACAAACAACTCTTACGTATTAAAACCACACCTCGTTAGAAGCATAGTATAACAGAGGCAAAAATGTCTGCAAAGTTTCTACACCATAACCCTGCCGGCATCTAGTTAAGAAATTTGAGTCTCGTTCGTTATCGGAATTAACCAGACAAATCACTCCACGAACTAAGAACGGCCATGCACCACCACCCATAGATTCGAGAAAGAGCTATTAATCTGTCTTACTCATTTATGTTCGGACCTGGTAAGTTTCCCCGTGTTGAGTCAAATTAAGCCGCAGGCTCCACTCCTGGTGGTGCCCTTCCGTCAATTCCTTTAAGTTTCAACTTTGCAACCATACTTCCCCCGGAGCCCAAAAGCTTTGGTTTCCCGGAAAGCGACTGAAAGAGCCATATATGTAGCTCCATCCAATTGCTAGCTGGCATCGTTTATGGTTAGAACTAGGGCGGTATCTGATCGCCTTCGAACCTCTAACTTTCGTTCTTGATTAATGAAAACATCTTTGGCAAATGCTTTCGCTTATGTTAGTCTTACGACGGTCCACGAATTTCACCTCTCGCGCCGTAATACTAATGCCCCCAACTGCTTCTATTAATCATTACGTCTTGATCTAAAAACCAATTGAAAATAGAACAGACGTCTTATTCCATTATTCCATGCAGAGAATATTTAGGCACAAATGGCCTGCTTTAAGCACTCTAATTTGTTCAAAGTAATTGTACTGTTCTAGACCAGCACTCGGTAAAGAGCACTAATTTAGATTTATTACGCGGATAAACTTACGTTTAAGCCACTACAGTAATACGTCATAGCATCAAGATGATGTACGAACCCAGTTACGGTGTACCACCTGTGCTTGACACAAGTTCAACTACGAACGTTTTAACCGCAACAACTTTAATATACGCTATTGGAGCTGGAATTACCGCGGCTGCTGGCACCAGACTTGCCCTCCAATTGTTCCTTGTTAAAGGATTTAAAGTGTACTCATTCCAATTACAGGGCCTCGGATTGAGTCCTGTATTGTTATTTTTCGTCACTACCTCCCCGTGCTGGGATTGGGTAATTTACGCGCCTGCTGCCTTCCTTAGATGTGGTAGCCGTTTCTCAGGCTCCCTCTCCGGAATCGAACCCTGATTCCCCGTTACCCGTTGCAACCATGGTAGTCCTAGATACTACCATCAATAGTTGATAGGGCAGACATTTGAAAGATCTATCGCCGGTACTGGACCATGCGATCTACATGTTATTCAGATTCATCTTATTAACGACACAGTATATAAATATACCTTAATGTATCGATTGATTTTAATCTAATAAAAGCACACGTTCCTTGCGGTCCGTGATTATGTGCATGTATTAGCTCTAGAATTACCACAGTTATCCATGTAACTATGTATACGATCTAATAAATCATAACTGATATACTGAGCCTTTTGCGGTTTCACTGTTCGAGAGTGTGTACTTAGACATGCATGGCTTAATCTTTGAGACAAGCATATAACTACTGGCAGGATCAACCAGAATGTAAATTATGATTTTGCTCATAAAATTGTAATCATTTTATGAACTAATTTATAACTTTTCGTATTAAATTTAATTTCAAACCAATACAATTCATATGATAAACTTAGGTTTATTCGTTTAATTTTTTTCATTAAAGGTGCAAATATTTATTTGTTCCTATTTCCAAATTATATGTGAATAGGAATTTTGTTCTTACTGATACAAAATTCTCACATTAACCAAATAAAATATCAAGATTCGAAATTCATTAAAAAATAAATTTTTAAATTTATTTTTTTTTTCTCATCTCAATATACTTACAGACCAACCGAATAACAAAATCAAAAAACAAAATTTTTTTTTTTTTTTTAATACAAATTTTTGTTCTCGCTTTGTTTTAATGTGTTAATAAATCTAATACAAAATTATTTTTATCATAAAAAATAAATTTTTTTTTTTTTTTATAATCCAAATTTTTGTTCTCGCTTTGTGATTTTCATACATACATTTTCATACATTTATTTTTATCATAAAAAATAAAAAAATTTTTTTTTTTATAATCCAAATTTTTGTTCTCGCTTTGTGATTTTCATGTTAAAGTAAAGAGCACAACATAAAAAATGAAACCATAGGATTTTTTTTTTTTTTGAAAAATTCAAAATTCATTATTTATTTATCGATTTGCTTATAATTAACCACATGAATTTATTAAATGTGTTAATAAATCTAATACAAAATTATTTTTATCATAAAAAATAATTTTTTTTTTTTTTTTATAATCCAAATTTTTGTTCTCGCTTTGTTATTTTCATGTTAAAGTAAAGAGCACAACATAAAAAATGAAACCATCGAATTTTTTTTTTTTTTCGAAATCCATTAACCACATGAATTTATTAAATGTGCTAATAAATCTAATACAAAATTATTTTTATCATAAAAAATAAATTTTTTTTTTTTTTTATAATCCAAATTTTTGTTCTCGCTTTGTGATTTTCATGTTAAAGTAAAGAGCACAACATAAAAAATGAAACCATCGGATTTTTTATTTTTTTTGAAAAATTCAAAATTCATTATTTATTTATCGATTTGCTTATAATTAACCACTTGAATTTATTAAATGTGTTAATAAATGTAATACAAAATTATTTTTATCATAAAAAATAAAAAACATTTTTTTTTTATAATCCAAATTTTTGTTCTCGCTTTGTGATTTTCATGTTAAAGTAAAGAGCACAACATAAAAAATGAAACCTTCGGATTTAAATGGAAAAAATACCAACAACACATAGTGTTCCCAAGCAGTCAACCATCTAAGTACTAACTATGCCCAATGTTGTTTGACTTCGGTGATCGGACGAGAACCGGTACGTAAACATGGTATGGTCGTTGACTACAGGAATATTATGTTAGGTCGCAATTATGTATGTCAATATCTTTTGTTTCATTTTAAACATGTTACATTTTATATACAACTTTGACTTATATGTGAACATAATAAGATCGTATATTACATTTAACATTATTATTATTTATACGACCAATCTATGATTAAAGCATGTTTTAGGTATCAGTATGATGGCTGATATTCCCTATTCACACTACTCCACCCGTAACTATGTCGTTTACAATTTGGCTTTATATTCATAAATGATCTCTTAACATAAAAAATGAATCCATCGGATTTTTTTTTTTTTTGAAAAATTCAAAATTCATTATTTATTTATCGATTTTCTTATAATTAACCACATGAATTTATTAAATGTGTTAATAAATCTAATAAAAAATTATTTTTATCATAAAAAATAAATTTTTTTTTTTTTTATAATCCAAATTTTTGTTCTCGCTTTGTGATTTTCATGTTAAAGTAAATTTGCTTATAATTAACCACATGAATTTATTAAATGTGTTAATAAATCTAATACATAATTATTTTTATCATAAAAAATAATTTTTTTTTTTTTTTATAATCCAAATTTTTGTTCTCGCTTTGTGATTTTCATGTTAAAGTAAAGAGCACAACATAAAAAATGAAACCATCGGATTTTTTTTTTTTTTCAAAAATTCAAAATTCATTATTTATTTATCGATTTGCTTATAATTAACCACATGAATTTATTAAATGTGTTAATAAATCTAATAAAAAATTATTTTTATCATAAAAAATAAAATTTTTTTTTTTTTATAATCCAAATTTTTGTTCTCGCTTTGTGATTTTCATGTTAAAGTAAAGAGCACAACATAAAAAATGATACCATCGGATTTTTTTTTTTTTTTCAAAAATTCAAAATTCATTATTTATTTATCGATTTGCTTATAATTAACCACATGAATTTATTAAATGTGTTAATAAATCTAATACATAATTATTTTTATCATAAAAAATAAAATTTTTTTTTTTTATAATCCAAATTTTTGTTCTCGCTTTGTGATTTTCATGTTAAAGTAAAGAGCACAACATAAAAAATGAAACCATCGGATTTTTTTTTTTTCAAAAATTCAAAATTCATTATTTATTTATCGATTTGCTTATAATTAACCACATGAATTTATTAAATGTGTTAATAAATCTAATAAAAAATTATTTTTATCATAAAAAATAATTTTTTTTTTTTTTTATAATCCAAATTTTTGTTCTCGCTTTGTGATTTTCATGTTAAAGTAAATTTGCTTATAATTAACCACATGAATTTATTAAATGTGTTAATAAATCTAATACATAATTATTTTTATCATAAAAAATAAAAAACATTTTTTTTTTATAATCCAAATTTTTGTTCTCGCTTTGTGATTTTCATGTTAAAGTAAAGAGCACAACATAAAAAATGAAACCATCGGATTTAAATGGAAAAAATACCAACAACACATAGTGTTCCCAAGCAGTCAACCATCTAAGTACTAACTATGCCCAATGTTGTTTGACTTCGGTGATCGGACGAGAACCGGTACGTAAACATGGTATGGTCGTTGACTACAGGAATATTATGTTAGGTCGCAATTATGTTGTCAATATCTTTTGTTTCATTTTAAACATGTTACATTTTATATACAACTTTGACTTATATGTGAACATAATAAGATCGTATATTACATTTAACATTATTATTATTTATACGACCAATCTATGATTAAAGCATGTTTTAGGTATCAGTATGATGGCTGATATTCCCTATTCACACTACTCCACCCGTAACTATGTCGTTTACAATTTGGCTTTATATTCATAAATGATCTCTTAACATAAAAAATGAATCCATCGGATTTTTTTTTTTTTGAAAAATTCAAAATTCATTATTTATTATCGATTTGCTTATAATTAACCACATGAATTTATTAAATGTGTTAATAAATCTAATATCAGGGGTACAAATTGAAAATGCGGGATTGATAACAGATGGCGTTACTAACGCTATACGCATCAGGCAGTACTGTGACTATGTTCATGTCAAAGCTACGTCTTATAGCTTTAATTTTCAGTATGTGTCAATTTGTCGCAGTGTCAAATTCATAGTTTTTTTGAGCTCTCAATATGTCGAGTTTCGTGCCAACAAAACAGCATTTGCGGGAAGTTTTAATTTACTTCTTTAATTTGAAGAAAAGTGCTGCTGAAGCACATCGATTGGTCTCCGAGACTTATCCGAGTCATGTTCCATCGGTTTCAACGTGCGAGAGATGGTTTGTGCGGTTTAGAAGTGGTGATTTTGACGTTGAGGACAAAGAGCGGCCGGGCCAAGTGAAAAAGTTTGAGAATGCTGAATTGGAGGCAATACTCAATGAAGACTCGTGTCAAACTCAACAAGAGCTCGCAGATTCATTGGGAGTGACACAACAAGCCATTTCCCATCGTATAAAAGCCCTCGGAATGATCCAAAAGCAAGGACATTGGGTGCCGTATGAGCTGAAGCCGAGAGACGTCGAGCGCCGTTTTTTTGCATGCGAACTGCTGCTCGAACGGCAAAAACGGAAGGGTTTTTTGCATCGCATTGTCACTGGTGATGAAAAGTGGATCCGTTACGATAACCCGAAGCGCAAAAAATCATATGGTTACCCCGGCCATGCATCATCATCGACGGCCAAACCAAATATTCACGGCGCCAAGCTCATGCTCTGTATTTGGTGGGACCAGCTGGGTGTGGTGTATTATGAGCTATTGAAATCGAACGAAACCATCACAGGAGCACTATACCGAACTCAATTGATGCGTTTGAGCCGCGCACTCAAAGAAAAACGGCCACAATACGAGCAAAGACACGACAAAGTAATTTTGCAACATGACAACGCTCGGCCACATGTTGCAGCGCCGGTCAAAACATACCTACAAACGCTGAAATGGGAAGTCTTACCCCACCCGCCGTATAGCCCAGACATTGCTCCTTCCGATTACCACCTTTTCCGATCGATGACACATGGCCTAGCTGACCAGCGCTTCCATTCTTACGAAGAAGCCCAAAAATGGGTCGATGACTGGATAGCAGCCAAGCCGGCCGAATTTTTTCGCGACGGTATCCGTAAATTGCCAGAAAGATGGGAAAAAGTTGTGGCTAGCGATGGACAATACTTTGAATAATTCATTTGTTACCATTTTTTCAGAATAAACGTTCAAAAATAGAAAAAAATCCCGCATTTTCAATTTGTACTCCTGATACATAATTATTTTTATCATAAAAAATAAATTTTTTTTTTTTTATAATCCAAATTTTTGTTCTCGCTTTGTGATTTTCATGTTAAAGTAAAGAGCACAACATAAAAAATGAAACCATCGGATTTTTTTTTTTTCAAAAATTCAAAATTCATTATTTATTTATCGATTTGCTTATAATTAACCACATGAATTTATTAAATGTGTTAATAAATCTAATACATAATTATTTTTATCATAAAAAATAAAATTTTTTTTTTTTATAATCCAAATTTTTGTTCTCGCTTTGTGATTTTCATGTTAAAGTAAAGAGCACAACATAAAAAATGAAACCATCGGATTTTTTTTTTTCAAAAATTCAAAATTCATTATTTATTTATCGATTTGCTTATAATTAACCACATGAATTTATTAAATGTGTTAATAAATCTAATAAAAAATTATTTTTATCATAAAAAATAAATTTTTTTTTTTTTTTGTAATCCAAATTTTTGTTCTCGCTTTGTGATTT
>CAUVYM010000638.1:0-30663 GCA_963556165.1 Tipula helvola
TACTTTGCAACGTGATTCGTACTTGCAACGTGGTTCGTACTTGCAACGTGGTTCGTACTTGCAACTGGGTTCGTACTTGCAACGTGGTTCGTACTTGCAACGTGGTTCGTACTTGCAACGTGGTTCGTACTTGCAACGTGGTTCGTACTTGCAACGTGGTTCGTACTTGCAACGTGGTTCGTACTTGCAACTGGGTTCGTACTTACAACGTGGTTCGTACTTGCAACGTGGTTCGTACTTGCAACGTGGTTCGTACTTGCAACGTGGTTCGTACTTGCAACCTCGGTTCGTACTTACAACGTGGTTCGTACTTGCAACTCGGTTCGTACTTACAACGTGGTTCGTACTTGCAACGTGGTTCGTACTTGCAACGTGGTTCGTACTTGCAACGTGGTTCGTACTTGCAACGTGGTTCGTACTTGCAACGTGGTTCGTACTTGCAACGTGGTTCGTACTTACAACGTGGTTCGTACTTGCAACGTGGTTCGTACTTGCAACGTGTTCGTACTTGCAACGTGGTTCGTACTTGCAACGTGGTTCGTACTTGCAACGTGGTTCGTACTTGCAACGTGGTTCGTACTTGCAACGTGGTTCGTACTTGCAACGTGGTTCGTACTTGCAACGTGGTTCGTACTTGCAACGTGGTTCGTACTTGCAACTGGGTTCGTACTTGCAACTGGGTTCGTACTGAACCAAGGTTCGAACTTGCAACGTGGTTCGTACTTACAACGTGGTTCGTACTTGCAACGTGGTTCGTACTTGCAACGTGATTCGTACTTGCAACGTGGTTCGTACTTGCAACGTGGTTCGTACTTGCAACTGGTTCGTACTTGCAACGTGGTTCGTACTTGCAACGTGGTTCGTACTTGCAACGTGGTTCGTACTTGCAACGTGGTTCGTACTTGCAACGTGGTTCGTACTTGCAACGTGGTTCGTACTTGCAACTGGGTTCGTACTTACAACGTGGTTCGTACTTGCAACGTGGTTCGTACTTACAACGTGGTTCGTACTTGCAACGTGGTTCGTACTTACAACGTGGTTCGTACTTGCAACGTGGTTCGTACTTGCAACGTGGTTCGTACTTGCAACTCGGTTCGTACTTACAACGTGGTTCGTACTTGCAACGTGGTTCGTACTTGCAACGTGGTTCGTACTTGCAACGTGGTTCGTACTTGCAACGTGGTCGTACTTGCAACGTGGTTCGTACTTGCAACGTGGTTCGTACTTGCAACGTGGTTCGTACTTGCAACGTGGTTCGTACTTACAACGTGGTTCGTACTTGCAACGTGGTTCGTACTTGCAACGTGGTTCGTACTTGCAACGTGGTTCGTACTTGCAACGTGGTTCGTACTTGCAACGTGGTTCGTACTTGCAACGTGGTTCGTACTTGCAACGTGGTTCGTACTTGCAACGATGGTTCGTACTTGCAACGTGGTTCGTACTTGCAACGTGGTTCGTACTTGCAACGTGGTTCGTACTTGCAACTGGGTTCGTACTTACAACGTGGTTCGTACTTGCAACGTGGTTCGTACTTACAACGTGGTTCGTACTTGCAACGTGGTTCGTACTTACAACGTGGTTCGTACTTGCAACGTGGTTCGTACTTGCAACGTGGTTCGTACTTGCAACTCGGTTCGTACTTACAACGTGGTTCGTACTTGCAACGTGGTTCGTACTTGCAACGTGGTTCGTACTTGCAACGTGGTTCGTACTTGCAACGTGGTTCGTACTTGCAACGTGGTTCGTACTTGCAACGTGGTTCGTACTTGCAACGTGGTTCGTACTTACAACGTGGTTCGTACTTGCAACGTGGTTCGTACTTGCAACGTGATTCGTACTTGCAACGTGGTTCGTACTTGCAACGTGGTTCGTACTTGCAACTGGGTTCGTACTTGCAACGTGGTTCGTACTTGCAACGTGGTTCGTACTTGCAACGTGGTTCGTACTTGCAACGTGGTTCGTACTTGCAACGTGGTTCGTACTTGCAACTGGATTCGTACTTACAACGTGGTTCGTACTTGCAACGTGGTTCGTACTTACAACGTGGTTCGTACTTGCAACGTGGTTCGTACTTACAACGTGGTTCGTACTTGCAACGTGGTTCGTACTTGCAACGTGGTTCGTACTTGCAACTCGGTTCGTACTTACAACGTGGTTCGTACTTGCAACGTGGTTCGTACTTACAACGTGGTTCGTACTTGCAACGTGGTTCGTACTTGCAACGTGATTCGTACTTGCAACGTGGTTCGTACTTGCAACGTGATTCGTACTTGCAACGTGGTTCGTACTTGCAACGTGGTTCGTACTTGCAACTGGGTTCGTACTTGCAACGTGGTTCGTACTTGCAACGTGGTTCGTACTTGCAACTCGGTTCGTACTTACAACGTGGTTCGTACTTGCAACGTGGGTTCGTACTTGCAACGTGGTTCGTACTTGCAACGTGGTTCGTACTTGCAACGTGGTTCGTACTTGCAACGTGGTTCGTACTTACAACGTGGTTCGTACTTGCAACGTGGTTCGTACTTGCAACGTGGTTCGTACTTGCAACGTGGTTCGTACTTGCAACGTGGTTCGTACTTGCAACGTGGTTCGTACTTACAACGTGGTTCGTACTTGCAACGTGGTTCGTACTTGCAACGTGGTTCGTACTTGCAACTCGGTTCGTACTTACAACGTGGTTCGTACTTGTAACTCGGTTCGTACTTACAACGTGGTTCGTACTTGCAACGTGGTTCGTACTTGCAACGTGGTTCGTACTTGCAACGTGGTTCGTACTTGCAACGTGGTTCGTACTTACAACGTGGTTCGTACTTGCAACGTGGTTCGTACTTACAACGTGGTTCGTACTTGCAACGTGGTTCGTACTTGCAACGTGGTTCGTACTTGCAACTCGGTTCGTACTTACAACGTGGTTCGTACTTGTAACTCGGTTCGTACTTACAACGTGGTTCGTACTTGCAACGTGGTTCGTACTTGCAACGTGGTTCGTACTTGCAACGTGGTTCGTACTTGCAACGTGGTTCGTACTTGCAACGTGGTTCGTACTTGCAACGTGGTTCGTACTTACAACGTGGTTCGTACTTGCAACGTGGTTCGTACTTGCAACGTGATTCGTACTTGCAACGTGGTTCGTACTTGCAACGTGGTTCGTACTTGCAACTGGGTTCGTACTTGCAACGTGGTTCGTACTTGCAACTGGGTTCGTACTTGCAACGTGGTTCGTACTTGCAACTGGGTTCGTACTTACAACGTGGTTCGTACTTGCAACGTGGTTCGTACTTACAACGTGGTTCGTACTTGCAACGTGGTTCGTACTTGCAACGTGATTCGTACTTGCAACGTGGTTCGTACTTGCAACTGGGTTCGTACTTGCAACGTGGTTCGTACTTGCAACGTGGTTCGTACTTGCAACGTGGTTCGTACTTGTAACGTGGTTCGTACTTGCAACGTGGTTCGTACTTGCAACGTGGTTCGTACTTGCAACTGGGTTCGTACTTACAACGTGGTTCGTACTTGCAACGTGGTTCGTACTTACAACGTGGTTCGTACTTGCAACTGGGTTCGTACTTGCAACGTGGTTCGTACTTGCAACGTGGCTCGTACTTGCAACGTGGTTCGTACTTACAACGTGGTTCGTACTTGCAACGTGGTTCGTACTTACAACGTGGTTCGTACTTGCAACGTGGTTCGTACTTGCAACGTGGTTCGTACTTGCAACTCGGTTCGTACTTACAACGTGGTTCGTACTTGCAACGTGGTTCGTACTTGCAACGTGGTTCGTACTTGCAACGTGGTTCGTACTTGCAACGTGGTTCGTACTTGCAACGTGGTTCGTACTTGCAACGTGGTTCGTACTTACAACGTGGTTCGTACTTGCAACGTGGTTCGTACTTGCAACGTGGTTCGTACTTGCAACGTGGTTCGTACTTGCAACGTGGTTCGTACTTGCAACGTGGTTCGTACTTACAACGTGGTTCGTACTTGCAGCGTGGTTCGTACTTGCAACGTGATTCGTACTTGCAACGTGGTTCGTACTTGCAACGTGGTTCGTACTTGCAACTGGGTTCGTACTTGCAACGTGGTTCGTACTTGCAACGTGGTTCGTACTTGCAACGTGGTTCGTACTTGCAACGTGGTTCGTACTTGCAACGTGGTTCGTACTTGCAACGTGGTTCGTACTTGCAACTGGGTTCGTACTTACAACGTGGTTCGTACTTGCAACGTGGTTCGTACTTGCAACGTGGTTCGTACTTGCAACGTGGTTCGTACTTGCAACTCGGTTCGTACTTACAACGTGGTTCGTACTTGCAACTCGGTTCGTACTTACAACGTGGTTCGTACTTGCAACGTGGTTCGTACTTGCAACGTGGTTCGTACTTGCAACGTGGTTCGTACTTGCAACGTGGTTCGTACTTGCAACGTGGTTCGTACTTGCAACGTGGTTCGTACTTACAACGTGGTTCGTACTTGCAACGTGGTTCGTACTTGCAACGTGATTCGTACTTGCAACGTGGTTCGTACTTGCAACGTGGTTCGTACTTGCAACTGGGTTCGTACTTGCAACGTGGTTCGTACTTGCAACGTGGTTCGTACTTGCAACGTGGTTCGTACTTGCAACGTGGTTCGTACTTGCAACGTGGTTCGTACTTGCAACTGGGTTCGTACTTGCAACTGGGTTCGTACTTGCAACGTGGTTCGTACTTACAACGTGGTTCGTACTTGCAACGTGGTTCGTACTTGCAACGTGATTCGTACTTGCAACGTGGTTCGTACTTGCAACGTGGTTCGTACTTGCAACTGGGTTCGTACTTGCAACGTGGTTCGTACTTGCAACGTGGTTCGTACTTGCAACGTGGTTCGTACTTGCAACGTGGTTCGTACTTGCAACGTGGTTCGTACTTGCAACGTGGTTCGTACTTGCAACTGGGTTCGTACTTACAACGTGGTTCGTACTTGCAACGTGGTTCGTACTTACAACGTGGTTCGTACTTGCAACGTGGTTCGTACTTACAACGTGGTTCGTACTTGCAACGTGGTTCGTACTTGCAATGTGGTTCGTACTTGCAACTCGGTTCGTACTTACAACGTGGTTCGTACTTGCAACGTGGTTCGTACTTGCAACGTGGTTCGTACTTGCAACGTGGTTCGTACTTGCAACGTGGTTCGTACTTGCAACGTGGTTCGTACTTGCAACGTGGTTCGTACTTGCAACGTGGTTCGTACTTACAACGTGGTTCGTACTTGCAACGTGGTTCGTACTTGCAACGTGATTCGTACTTGCAACTCGGTTCGTACTTGCAACGTGGTTCGTACTTGCAACTGGGTTCGTACTTGCAACGTGGTTCGTACTTGCAACGTGGTTCGTACTTGCAACGTGGTTCGTACTTGCAACGTGGTTCGTACTTGCAACGTGGTTCGTACTTGCAACGTGGTTCGTACTTGCAACTGGGTTCGTACTTACAACGTGGTTCGTACTTGCAACGTGGTTCGTACTTACAACGTGGTTCGTACTTGCAACGTGGTTCGTACTTACAACGTGGTTCGTACTTGCAACGTGGTTCGTACTTGCAACGTGGTTCGTACTTGCAACTCGGTTCGTACTTACAACGTGGTTCGTACTTGCAACGTGGTTCGTACTTGCAACGTGGTTCGTACTTGCAACGTGGTTCGTACTTGCAACGTGGTTCGTACTTGCAACGTGGTTCGTACTTGCAACGTGGTTCGTACTTGCAACGTGGTTCGTACTTACAACGTGGTTCGTACTTGCAACGTGGTTCGTACTTGCAACGTGATTCGTACTTGCAACGTGGTTCGTACTTGCAACGTGGTTCGTACTTGCAACTGGGTTCGTACTTGCAACGTGGTTCGTACTTGCAACGTGGTTCGTACTTGCAACGTGGTTCGTACTTGCAACGTGGTTCGTACTTGCAACTGGGTTCGTACTTACAACGTGGTTCGTACTTGCAACGTGGTTCGTACTTACAACGTGGTTCGTACTTGCAACGTGGTTCGTACTTACAACGTGGTTCGTACTTGCAACGTGGTTCGTACTTGCAACGTGGTTCGTACTTGCAACTCGGTTCGTACTTACAACGTGGTTCGTACTTGCAACGTGGTTCGTACTTACAACGTGGTTCGTACTTGCAACGTGGTTCGTACTTGCAACGTGATTCGTACTTGCAACGTGGTTCGTACTTGCAACGTGATTCGTACTTGCAACGTGGTTCGTACTTGCAACGTGGTTCGTACTTGCAACTGGGTTCGTACTTGCAACGTGGTTCGTACTTGCAACGTGGTTCGTACTTGCAACTCGGTTCGTACTTACAACGTGGTTCGTACTTGCAACGTGGTTCGTACTTGCAACGTGGTTCGTACTTGCAACGTGGTTCGTACTTGCAACGTGGTTCGTACTTGCAACGTGGTTCGTACTTGCAACGTGGTTCGTACTTACAACGTGGTTCGTACTTGCAACGTGGTTCGTACTTGCAACGTGATTCGTACTTGCAACGTGGTTCGTACTTGCAACGTGGTTCGTACTTGCAACTGGGTTCGTACTTGCAACGTGGTTCGTACTTGCAACGTGGTTCGTACTTGCAACGTGGTTCGTACTTGCAACGTGGTTCGTACTTGCAACGTGGTTCGTACTTGCAACTGGGTTCGTACTTACAACGTGGTTCGTACTTGCAACGTGGTTCGTACTTACAACGTAGTTCGTACTTGCAACGTGGTTCGTACTTACAACGTGGTTCGTACTTGCAACGTGGTTCGTACTTGCAACGTGGTTCGTACTTGCAACTCGGTTCGTACTTACAACGTGGTTCGTACTTGCAACGTGGTTCGTACTTGCAACGTGGTTCGTACTTGCAACGTGGTTCGTACTTGCAACGTGGTTCGTACTTGCAACGTGGTTCGTACTTACAACGTGGTTCGTACTTGCAACGTGGTTCGTACTTGCAACGTGATTCGTACTTGCAACGTGGTTCGTACTTGCAACGTGGTTCGTACTTGCAACTGGGTTCGTACTTGCAACGTGGTTCGTACTTGCAACGTGGTTCGTACTTGCAACGTGGTTCGTATTTGCAACGTGGTTCGTACTTGCAACTGGGTTCGTACTTACAACGTGGTTCGTACTTGCAACGTGGTTCGTACTTACAACGTGGTTCGTACTTGCAACGTGGTTCGTACTTACAACGTGGTTCGTACTTGCAACGTGGTTCGTACTTGCAACGTGGTTCGTACTTGCAACTCGGTTCGTACTTACAACGTGGTTCGTACTTGCAACGTGGTTCGTACTTGCAACGTGGTTCGTACTTGCAACGTGGTTCGTACTTGCAACGTGGTTCGTACTTACAACGTGGTTCGTACTTGCAACGTGGTTCGTACTTGCAACGTGGTTCGTACTTGCAACGTGGTTCGTACTTGCAACGTGGTTCGTACTTGCAACGTGGTTCGTACTTGCAACGTGGTTCGTACTTGCAACGTGGTTCGTACTTACAACGTGGTTCGTACTTGCAACGTGGTTCGTACTTGCAACGTGATTCGTACTTGCAACGTGGTTCGTACTTGCAACGTGGTTCGTACTTGCAACTGGGTTCGTACTTGCAACGTGGTTCGTACTTGCAACGTGGTTCGTACTTGCAACGTGGTTCGTACTTGCAACGTGGTTCGTACTTGCAACGTGGTTCGTACTTGCAACGTGGTTCGTACTTGCAACTGGGTTCGTACTTACAACGTGGTTCGTACTTGCAACGTGGTTCGTACTTGCAACGTGGTTCGTACTTGCAACGTGGTTCGTACTTGCAACTCGGTTCGTACTTACAACGTGGTTCGTACTTGCAACTCGGTTCGTACTTACAACGTGGTTCGTACTTGCAACGTGGTTCGTACTTGCAACGTGGTTCGTACTTGCAACGTGGTTCGTACTTGCAACGTGGTTCGTACTTGCAACGTGGTTCGTACTTGCAACGTGGTTCGTACTTACAACGTGGTTCGTACTTGCAACGTGGTTCGTACTTGCAACGTGATTCGTACTTGCAACGTGGTTCGTACTTGCAACGTGGTTCGTACTTGCAACTGGGTTCGTACTTGCAACGTGGTTCGTACTTGCAACGTGGTTCGTACTTGCAACGTGGTTCGTACTTGCAACGTGGTTCGTACTTGCAACGTGGTTCGTACTTGCAACTGGGTTCGTACTTGCAACTGGGTTCGTACGAACCAAGTACGAACTTGCAACGTGGTTCGTACTTACAACGTGGTTCGTACTTGCAACGTGGTTCGTACTTGCAACGTGATTCGTACTTGCAACGTGGTTCGTACTTGCAACGTGGTTCGTACTTGCAACTGGGTTCGTACTTACAACGTGGTTCGTACTTGCAACGTGGTTCGTACTTGCAACGTGGTTCGTACTTGCAACGTGGTTCGTACTTGCAACGTGGTTCGTACTTGCAACGTGGTTCGTACTTGCAACTGGGTTCGTACTTACAACGTGGTTCGTACTTGCAACGTGGTTCGTACTTACAACGTGGTTCGTACTTGCAACGTGGTTCGTACTTACAACGTGGTTCGTACTTGCAACGTGGTTCGTACTTGCAACGTGGTTCGTACTTGCAACTCGGTTCGTACTTACAACGTGGTTCGTACTTGCAACGTGGTTCGTACTTGCAACGTGGTTCGTACTTGCAACGTGGTTCGTACTTGCAACGTGGTTCGTACTTGCAACGTGGTTCGTACTTGCAACGTGGTTCGTACTTGCAACGTGGTTCGTACTTACAACGTGGTTCGTACTTGCAACGTGGTTCGTACTTGCAACGTGATTCGTACTTGCAACGTGGTTCGTACTTGCAACGTGGTTCGTACTTGCAACTGGGTTCGTACTTGCAACGTGGTTCGTACTTGCAACGTGGTTCGTACTTGCAACGTGGTTCGTACTTGCAACGTGGTTCGTACTTGCAACGTGGTTCGTACTTGCAACGTGGTTCGTACTTGCAACTGGGTTCGTACTTACAACGTGGTTCGTACTTGCAACGTGGTTCGTACTTACAACGTGGTTCGTACTTGCAACGTGGTTCGTACTTACAACGTGGTTCGTACTTGCAACGTGGTTCGTACTTGCAACGTGGTTCGTACTTGCAACTCGGTTCGTACTTACAACGTGGTTCGTACTTGCAACGTGGTTCGTACTTGCAACGTGGTTCGTACTTGCAACGTGGTTCGTACTTGCAACGTGGTTCGTACTTGCAACGTGGTTCGTACTTGCAACGTGGTTCGTACTTGCAACGTGGTTCGTACTTACAACGTGGTTCGTACTTGCAACGTGGTTCGTACTTGCAACGTGATTCGTACTTGCAACGTGGTTCGTACTTGCAACGTGGTTCGTACTTGCAACTGGGTTCGTACTTGCAACGTGGTTCGTACTTGCAACGTGGTTCGTACTTGCAACGTGGTTCGTACTTGCAACGTGGTTCGTACTTGCAACGTGGTTCGTACTTGCAACTGGATTCGTACTTACAACGTGGTTCGTACTTGCAACGTGGTTCGTACTTACAACGTGGTTCGTACTTGCAACGTGGTTCGTACTTACAACGTGGTTCGTACTTGCAACGTGGTTCGTACTTGCAACGTGGTTCGTACTTGCAACTCGGTTCGTACTTACAACGTGGTTCGTACTTGCAACGTGGTTCGTACTTACAACGTGGTTCGTACTTGCAACGTGGTTCGTACTTGCAACGTGATTCGTACTTGCAACGTGGTTCGTACTTGCAACGTGATTCGTACTTGCAACGTGGTTCGTACTTGCAACGTGGTTCGTACTTGCAACTGGGTTCGTACTTGCAACGTGGTTCGTACTTGCAACGTGGTTCGTACTTGCAACTCGGTTCGTACTTACAACGTGGTTCGTACTTGCAACGTGGTTCGTACTTGCAACGTGGTTCGTACTTGCAACGTGGTTCGTACTTGCAACGTGGTTCGTACTTGCAACGTGGTTCGTACTTGCAACGTGGTTCGTACTTACAACGTGGTTCGTACTTGCAACGTGGTTCGTACTTGCAACGTGATTCGTACTTGCAACGTGGTTCGTACTTGCAACGTGGTTCGTACTTGCAACTGGGTTCGTACTTGCAACGTGGTTCGTACTTGCAACGTGGTTCGTACTTGCAACGTGGTTCGTACTTGCAACGTGGTTCGTACTTGCAACGTGGTTCGTACTTGCAACTGGGTTCGTACTTACAACGTGGTTCGTACTTGCAACGTGGTTCGTACTTACAACGTAGTTCGTACTTGCAACGTGGTTCGTACTTACAACGTGGTTCGTACTTGCAACGTGGTTCGTACTTGCAACGTGGTTCGTACTTGCAACTCGGTTCGTACTTACAACGTGGTTCGTACTTGCAACGTGGTTCGTACTTGCAACGTGGTTCGTACTTGCAACGTGGTTCGTACTTGCAACGTGGTTCGTACTTGCAACGTGGTTCGTACTTACAACGTGGTTCGTACTTGCAACGTGGTTCGTACTTGCAACGTGATTCGTACTTGCAACGTGGTTCGTACTTGCAACGTGGTTCGTACTTGCAACTGGGTTCGTACTTGCAACGTGGTTCGTACTTGCAACGTGGTTCGTACTTGCAACGTGGTTCGTATTTGCAACGTGGTTCGTACTTGCAACTGGGTTCGTACTTACAACGTGGTTCGTACTTGCAACGTGGTTCGTACTTACAACGTGGTTCGTACTTGCAACGTGGTTCGTACTTACAACGTGGTTCGTACTTGCAACGTGGTTCGTACTTGCAACGTGGTTCGTACTTGCAACTCGGTTCGTACTTACAACGTGGTTCGTACTTGCAACGTGGTTCGTACTTGCAACGTGGTTCGTACTTGCAACGTGGTTCGTACTTGCAACGTGGTTCGTACTTGCAACGTGGTTCGTACTTACAACGTGGTTCGTACTTGCAACGTGGTTCGTACTTGCAACGTGGTTCGTACTTGCAACGTGGTTCGTACTTGCAACGTGGTTCGTACTTGCAACGTGGTTCGTACTTGCAACGTGGTTCGTACTTACAACGTGGTTCGTACTTGCAACGTGGTTCGTACTTACAACGTGGTTCGTACTTGCAACGTGGTTCGTACTTACAACGTGATTCGTACTTGCAACGTGGTTCGTACTTGCAACGTGGTTCGTACTTGCAACGTGGTTCGTACTTGCAACTCGGTTCGTACTTGCAACGTGGTTCGTACTTGCAACGTGGTTCGTACTTGCAACGTGGTTCGTACTTGCAACGTGGTTCGTACTTGCAACGTGGTTCGTACTTGCAACGTGGTTCGTACTTGCAACGTGGTTCGTACTTACAACGTGGTTCGTACTTGCAACGTGGTTCGTACTTGCAACGTGATTCGTACTTGCAACGTGGTTCGTACTTGCAACATGGTTCGTACTTGCAACGTGGTTCGTACTTGCAACTGGGTTCGTACTTGCAACGTGGTTCGTACTTGCAACGTGGTTCGTACTTGCAACGTGGTTCGTACTTGCAACGTGGTTCGTACTTGCAACGTGGTTCGTACTTACAACGTGGTTCGTACTTGCAACGTGGTTCGTACTTGCAACGTGATTCGTACTTGCAACGTGGTTCGTACTTGCAACGTGGTTCGTACTTGCAACTGGGTTCGTACTTGCAACGTGGTTCGTACTTGCAACGTGGTTCGTACTTGCAACGTGGTTCGTACTTGCAACGTGGTTCGTACTTGCAACGTGGTTCGTACTTGCAACTGGGTTCGTACTTACAACGTGGTTCGTACTTGCAACGTGGTTCGTACTTACAACGTGGTTCGTACTTGCAACGTGGTTCGTACTTACAACGTGTTTCGTACTTGCAACGTGGTTCGTACTTGCAACGTGGTTCGTACTTGCAACTCGGTTCGTACTTACAACGTGGTTCGTACTTGCAACGTGGTTCGTACTTGCAACGTGGTTCGTACTTGCAACGTGGTTCGTACTTGCAACGTGGTTCGTACTTGCAACGTGGTTCGTACTTACAACGTGGTTCGTACTTGCAACGTGGTTCGTACTTGCAACGTGGTTCGTACTTGCAACGTGGTTCGTACTTGCAACGTGGTTCGTACTTGCAACGTGGTTCGTACTTACAACGTGGTTCGTACTTGCAACGTGGTTCGTACTTGCAACGTGGTTCGTACTTGCAACTCGGTTCGTACTTACAACGTGGTTCGTACTTGTAACTCGGTTCGTACTTACAACGTGGTTCGTACTTGCAACGTGGTTCGTACTTGCAACGTGGTTCGTACTTGCAACGTGGTTCGTACTTGCAACGTGGTTCGTACTTACAACGTGGTTCGTACTTGCAACGTGGTTCGTACTTACAACGTGGTTCGTACTTGCAACGTGGTTCGTACTTGCAACGTGGTTCGTACTTGCAACTCGGTTCGTACTTACAACGTGGTTCGTACTTGTAACTCGGTTCGTACTTACAACGTGGTTCGTACTTGCAACGTGGTTCGTACTTGCAACGTGGTTCGTACTTGCAACTGGGTTCGTACTTACAACGTGGTTCGTACTTGCAACGTGGTTCGTACTTACAACGTGGTTCGTACTTGCAACGTGGTTCGTACTTACAACGTGGTTCGTACTTGCAACGTGGTTCGTACTTGCAACGTGGTTCGTACTTGCAACTCGGTTCGTACTTACAACGTGGTTCGTACTTGCAACGTGGTTCGTACTTGCAACGTGGTTCGTACTTGCAACGTGGTTCGTACTTGCAACGTGGTTCGTACTTGCAACGTGGTTCGTACTTGCAACGTGGTTCGTACTTGCAACGTGGTTCGTACTTACAACGTGGTTCGTACTTGCAACGTGGTTCGTACTTGCAACGTGATTCGTACTTGCAACGTGGTTCGTACTTGCAACGTGGTTCGTACTTGCAACTGGGTTCGTACTTGCAACGTGGTTCGTACTTGCAACGTGGTTCGTACTTGCAACGTGGTTCGTACTTGCAACGTGGTTCGTACTTGCAACGTGGTTCGTACTTGCAACGTGGTTCGTACTTGCAACTGGGTTCGTACTTACAACGTGGTTCGTACTTGCAACGTGGTTCGTACTTACAACGTGGTTCGTACTTGCAACGTGGTTCGTACTTACAACGTGGTTCGTACTTGCAACGTGGTTCGTACTTGCAACGTGGTTCGTACTTGCAACTCGGTTCGTACTTACAACGTGGTTCGTACTTGCAACGTGGTTCGTACTTGCAACGTGGTTCGTACTTGCAACGTGGTTCGTACTTGCAACGTGGTTCGTACTTGCAACGTGGTTCGTACTTGCAACGTGGTTCGTACTTGCAACGTGGTTCGTACTTACAACGTGGTTCGTACTTGCAACGTGGTTCGTACTTGCAACGTGGTTCGTACTTGCAACGTGGTTCGTACTTACAACGTGTTTCGTACTTGCAACGTGGTTCGTACTTGCAACGTGGTTCGTACTTGCAACGTGGTTCGTACTTGCAACGTGGTTCGTACTTGCAACGTGGTTCGTACTTGCAACGTGGTTCGTACTTGCAACTGGGTTCGTACTTACAACGTGGTTCGTACTTGCAACGTGGTTCGTACTTACAACGTGGTTCGTACTTGCAACGTGGTTCGTACTTACAACGTGGTTCGTACTTGCAACGTGGTTCGTACTTGCAACGTGGTTCGTACTTGCAACTCGGTTCGTACTTACAACGTGGTTCGTACTTGCAACGTGGTTCGTACTTACAACGTGGTTCGTACTTGCAACGTGGTTCGTACTTGCAACGTGATTCGTACTTGCAACGTGGTTCGTACTTGCAACGTGATTCGTACTTGCAACGTGGTTCGTACTTGCAACGTGGTTCGTACTTGCAACTGGGTTCGTACTTGCAACGTGGTTCGTACTTACAACGTGGTTCGTACTTGCAACGTGGTTCGTACTTACAACGTGGTTCGTACTTGCAACGTGGTTCGTACTTGCAACGTGGTTCGTACTTGCAACGTGGTTCGTACTTGCAACGTGGTTCGTACTTGCAACGTGGTTCGTACTTGCAACGTGGTTCGTACTTACAACGTGGTTCGTACTTGCAACGTGGTTCGTACTTGCAACGTGATTCGTACTTGCAACGTGGTTCGTACTTGCAACGTGGTTCGTACTTACAACGTGGTTCGTACTTGCAACGTGGTTCGTACTTACAACGTGGTTCGTACTTGCAACGTGGTTCGTACTTGCAACGTGGTTCGTACTTGCAACTCGGTTCGTACTTACAACGTGGTTCGTACTTGCAACGTGGTTCGTACTTGCAACGTGGTTCGTACTTGCAACGTGGTTCGTACTTGCAACGTGGTTCGTACTTGCAACGTGGTTCGTACTTGCAACGTGGTTCGTACTTGCAACGTGGTTCGTACTTACAACGTGGTTCGTACTTGCAACGTGGTTCGTACTTGCAACGTGATTCGTACTTGCAACGTGGTTCGTACTTGCAACGTGGTTCGTACTTGCAACTGGGTTCGTACTTGCAACGTGGTTCGTACTTGCAACGTGGTTCGTACTTGCAACGTGGTTCGTACTTGCAACGTGGTTCGTACTTGCAACGTGGTTCGTACTTGCAACGTGGTTCGTACTTGCAACTGGGTTCGTACTTACAACGTGGTTCGTACTTGCAACGTGGTTCGTACTTACAACGTGGTTCGTACTTGCAACGTGGTTCGTACTTACAACGTGGTTCGTACTTGCAACGTGGTTCGTACTTGCAACGTGGTTCGTACTTGCAACTCGGTTCGTACTTACAACGTGGTTCGTACTTGCAACGTGGTTCGTACTTGCAACGTGGTTCGTACTTGCAACGTGGTTCGTACTTGCAACGTGGTTCGTACTTGCAACGTGGTTCGTACTTGCAACGTGGTTCGTACTTGCAACGTGGTTCGTACTTACAACGTGGTTCGTACTTGCAACGTGGTTCGTACTTGCAACGTGATTCGTACTTACAACGTGGTTCGTACTTGCAACGTGGTTCGTACTTGCAACGTGGTTCGTACTTGCAACGTGGTTCGTACTTGCAACGTGGTTCGTACTTGCAACGTGGTTCGTACTTGCAACGTGGTTCGTACTTGCAACGTGATTCGTACTTGCAACGTGGTTCGTACTTACAACGTGGTTCGTACTTGCAACGTGGTTCGTACTTACAACGTGGTTCGTACTTGCAACGTGGTTCGTACTTACAACGTGGTTCGTACTTGCAACGTGGTTCGTACTTGCAACGTGGTTCGTACTTGCAACTCGGTTCGTACTTACAACGTGGTTCGTACTTGCAACGTGGTTCGTACTTACAACGTGGTTCGTACTTGCAACGTGGTTCGTACTTGCAACGTGATTCGTACTTGCAACGTGGTTCGTACTTGCAACGTGATTCGTACTTGCAACGTGGTTCGTACTTGCAACGTGGTTCGTACTTGCAACTGGGTTCGTACTTGCAACGTGGTTCGTACTTGCAACGTGGTTCGTACTTGCAACTCGGTTCGTACTTACAACGTGGTTCGTACTTGCAACGTGGTTCGTACTTGCAACGTGGTTCGTACTTGCAACGTGGTTCGTACTTGCAACGTGGTTCGTACTTGCAACGTGGTTCGTACTTGCAACGTGGTTCGTACTTACAACGTGGTTCGTACTTGCAACGTGGTTCGTACTTGCAACGTGATTCGTACTTGCAACGTGGTTCGTACTTGCAACGTGGTTCGTACTTGCAACTGGGTTCGTACTTGCAACGTGGTTCGTACTTGCAACGTGGTTCGTACTTGCAACGTGGTTCGTACTTGCAACGTGGTTCGTACTTGCAACGTGGTTCGTACTTGCAACTGGGTTCGTACTTACAACGTGGTTCGTACTTGCAACGTGGTTCGTACTTACAACGTAGTTCGTACTTGCAACGTGGTTCGTACTTACAACGTGGTTCGTACTTGCAACGTGGTTCGTACTTGCAACGTGGTTCGTACTTGCAACTCGGTTCGTACTTACAACGTGGTTCGTACTTGCAACGTGGTTCGTACTTGCAACGTGGTTCGTACTTGCAACGTGGTTCGTACTTGCAACGTGGTTCGTACTTGCAACGTGGTTCGTACTTACAACGTGGTTCGTACTTGCAACGTGGTTCGTACTTGCAACGTGATTCGTACTTGCAACGTGGTTCGTACTTGCAACGTGGTTCGTACTTGCAACTGGGTTCGTACTTGCAACGTGGTTCGTACTTGCAACGTGGTTCGTACTTGCAACGTGGTTCGTATTTGCAACGTGGTTCGTACTTGCAACTGGGTTCGTACTTACAACGTGGTTCGTACTTGCAACGTGGTTCGTACTTACAACGTGGTTCGTACTTGCAACGTGGTTCGTACTTACAACGTGGTTCGTACTTGCAACGTGGTTCGTACTTGCAACGTGGTTCGTACTTGCAACTCGGTTCGTACTTACAACGTGGTTCGTACTTGCAACGTGGTTCGTACTTGCAACGTGGTTCGTACTTGCAACGTGGTTCGTACTTGCAACGTGGTTCGTACTTGCAACGTGGTTCGTACTTACAACGTGGTTCGTACTTGCAACGTGGTTCGTACTTGCAACGTGGTTCGTACTTGCAACGTGGTTCGTACTTGCAACGTGGTTCGTACTTGCAACGTGGTTCGTACTTGCAACGTGGTTCGTACTTACAACGTGATTCGTACTTGCAACGTGGTTCGTACTTGCAACGTGGTTCGTACTTGCAACGTGGTTCGTACTTACAACGTGGTTCGTACTTGCAACGTGGTTCGTACTTACAACGTGATTCGTACTTGCAACGTGGTTCGTACTTGCAACGTGGTTCGTACTTGCAACGTGGTTCGTACTTGCAACTCGGTTCGTACTTGCAACGTGGTTCGTACTTGCAACGTGGTTCGTACTTGCAACGTGGTTCGTACTTGCAACGTGGTTCGTACTTGCAACGTGGTTCGTACTTGCAACGTGGTTCGTACTTGCAACGTGGTTCGTACTTACAACGTGGTTCGTACTTGCAACGTGGTTCGTACTTGCAACGTGATTCGTACTTGCAACGTGGTTCGTACTTGCAACGTGGTTCGTACTTGCAACGTGGTTCGTACTTGCAACTGGGTTCGTACTTGCAACGTGGTTCGTACTTGCAACGTGGTTCGTACTTGCAACGTGGTTCGTACTTGCAACGTGGTTCGTACTTGCAACGTGGTTCGTACTTACAACGTGGTTCGTACTTGCAACGTGGTTCGTACTTGCAACGTGATTCGTACTTGCAACGTGGTTCGTACTTGCAACGTGGTTCGTACTTGCAACTGGGTTCGTACTTGCAACGTGGTTCGTACTTGCAACGTGGTTCGTACTTGCAACGTGGTTCGTACTTGCAACGTGGTTCGTACTTGCAGCGTGGTTCGTACTTGCAACTGGGTTCGTACTTACAACGTGGTTCGTACTTGCAACGTGGTTCGTACTTACAACGTGGTTCGTACTTGCAACGTGGTTCGTACTTACAACGTGTTTCGTACTTGCAACGTGGTTCGTACTTGCAACGTGGTTCGTACTTGCAACTCGGTTCGTACTTACAACGTGGTTCGTACTTGCAACGTGATTCGTACTTGCAACGTGGTTCGTACTTGCAACGTGGTTCGTACTTGCAACGTGGTTCGTACTTGCAACGTGGTTCGTACTTACAACGTGGTTCGTACTTGCAACGTGGTTCGTACTTGCAACGTGGTTCGTACTTGCAACGTGGTTCGTACTTGCAACGTGGTTCGTACTTGCAACGTGGTTCGTACTTACAACGTGGTTCGTACTTGCAACGTGGTTCGTACTTGCAACGTGGTTCGTACTTGGAATTCGGTTCGTACTTACAACGTGGTTCGTACTTGTAACTCGGTTCGTACTTACAACGTGGTTCGTACTTGCAACGTGGTTCGTACTTGCAACGTGGTTCGTACTTGCAACGTGGTTCGTACTTGCAACGTGGTTCGTACTTACAACGTGGTTCGTACTTGCAACGTGGTTCGTACTTACAACGTGGTTCGTACTTGCAACGTGGTTCGTACTTGCAACGTGGTTCGTACTTGCAACGTGGTTCGTACTTACAACGTGGTTCGTACTTGCAACGTGGTTCGTACTTACAACGTGGTTCGTACTTGCAACGTGGTTCGTACTTGCAACGTGGTTCGTACTTGCAACGTGGTTCGTACTTGCAACGTGGTTCGTACTTGCAACGTGGTTCGTACTTACAACGTGGTTCGTACTTGCAACGTGGTTCGTACTTGCAACGTGGTTCGTACTTGCAACGTGGTTCGTACTTACAACGTGGTTCGTACTTGCAACGTGGTTCGTACTTGCAACGTGATTCGTACTTGCAACGTGGTTCGTACTTGCAACGTGGTTCGTACTTGCAACTGGGTTCGTACTTGCAACGTGGTTCGTACTTGCAACGTGGTTCGTACTTGCAACGTGGTTCGTACTTGCAACGTGGTTCGTACTTGCAACGTGGTTCGTACTTGCAACTGGGTTCGTACTTACAACGTGGTTCGTACTTGCAACGTGGTTCGTACTTGCAACGTGGTTCGTACTTGCAACGTGGTTCGTACTTACAACGTGGTTCGTACTTGCAACGTGGTTCGTACTTACAACGTGGTTCGTACTTGCAACGTGGTTCGTACTTGCAACGTGGTTCGTACTTGCAACGTGGTTCGTACTTGCAACGTGGTTCGTACTTGCAACGTGGCTCGTACTTGCAACGTGGTTCGTACTTACAACGTGGTTCGTACTTGCAACGTGGTTCGTACTTGCAACGTGATTCGTATTTGCAACGTGGTTCGTACTTGCAACGTGGTTCGTACTTGCAACTGGGTTCGTACTTGCAACGTGGTTCGTACTTGCAACGTGGTTCGTACTTGCAACGTGGTTCGTACTTGCAACGTGGTTCGTACTTGCAACGTGGTTCGTACTTGCAACTGGGTTCGTACTTACAACGTGGTTCGTACTTGCAACGTGGTTCGTACTTACAACGTGGTTCGTACTTGCAACGTGGTTCGTACTTGCAACGTGATTCGTACTTGCAACGTGGTTCGTACTTGCAACGTGGTTCGTACTTGCAACTGGGTTCGTACTTGCAACTCGGTTCGTACTTACAACGTGGTTCGTACTTGCAACTGGGTTCGTATTTACAACGTGGTTCGTACTTGCAACGTGGTTCGTACTTACAACGTGGTTCGTACTTGCAACGTGGTTCGTACTTACAACGTGGTTCGTACTTGCAACGTGGTTCGTACTTGCAACGTGGTTCGTACTTGCAACTCGGTTCGTACTTACAACGTGGTTCGTACTTGCAACGTGGTTCGTACTTGCAACGTGGTTCGTACTTGCAACGTGGTTCGTACTTGCAACGTGGTTCGTACTTGCAACGTGGTTCGTACTTGCAACGTGGTTCGTACTTGCAACTGGGTTCGTACTTACAACGTGGTTCGTACTTGCAACGTGGTTCGTACTTACAACGTGGTTCGTACTTGCAACGTGGTTCGTACTTGCAACGTGGTTCGTACTTGCAACGTGGTTCGTACTTGCAACGTGGTTCGTACTTGCAACTCGGTTCGTACTTACAACGTGGTTCGTACTTGCAACGTGGTTCGTACTTGCAACGTGGTTCGTACTTGCAACGTGGTTCGTACTTGCAACGTGGTTCGTACTTGCAACGTGGTTCGTACTTACAACGTGGTTCGTACTTGCAACGTGGTTCGTACTTGCAACGTGATTCGTACTTGCAACGTGGTTCGTACTTGCAACGTGGTTCGTACTTGCAACTGGGTTCGTACTTGCAACGTGGTTCGTACTTGCAACGTGGTTCGTACTTGAAACGTGGTTCGTACTTGCAACGTGGTTCGTACTTGCAACGTGGTTCGTACTTGCAACGTGGTTCGTACTTGCAACTGGGTTCGTACTTACAACGTGGTTCGTACTTGCAACGTGGTTCGTACTTGCAACGTGGTTCGTACTTGCAACGTGGTTCGTACTTGCAACGTGATTCGTACTTGCAACGTGGTTCGTACTTGCAACGTGGTTCGTACTTGCAACTGGGTTCGTACTTGCAACGTGGTTCGTACTTGCAACGTGGTTCGTACTTGCAACGTGGTTCGTACTTACAACGTGGTTCGTACTTGCAACGTGGTTCGTACTTACAACGTGGTTCGTACTTGCAACGTGGTTCGTACTGGCAACGTGGTTCGTACTTGCAACTCGGTTCGTACTTACAACGTGGTTCGTACTTGCAACGTGGTTCGTACTTGCAACGTGGTTCGTACTTGCAACGTGGTTCGTACTTGCAACGTGGTTCGTACTTGCAACGTGGTTCGTACTTACAACGTGGTTCGTACTTGCAACGTGGTTCGTACTTGCAACGTGGTTCGTACTTGCAACGTGGTTCGTACTTGCAACGTGGTTCGTACTTGCAACGTGGTTCGTACTTACAACGTGGTTCGTACTTGCAACGTGGTTCGTACTTGCAACGTGATTCGTACTTGCAACGTGGTTCGTACTTGCAACGTGGTTCGTACTTGCAACTGGGTTCGTACTTGCAACGTGGTTCGTACTTGCAAAGTGGTTCGTACTTGCAACGTGGTTCGTACTTGCAACGTGGTTCGTACTTGCAACGTGGTTCGTACTTGCAACGTGGTTCGTACTTGCAACTGGGTTCGTACTTACAACGTGGTTCGTACTTGCAACGTGGTTCGTACTTACAACGTGGTTCGTACTTGCAACGTGGTTCGTACTTATAACGTGGTTCGTACTTGCAACGTGGTTCGTACTTGCAACGTGGTTCGTACTTGCAACTCGGTTCGTACTTACAACGTGGTTCGTACTTGCAACGTGGTTCGTACTTGCAACGTGGTTCGTACTTGCAACGTGGTTCGTACTTGCAACGTGGTTCGTACTTGCAACGTGGTTCGTACTTGCAACGTGGTTCGTACTTACAACGTGGTTCGTACTTGCAACGTGGTTCGTACTTGCAACGTGATTCGTACTTGCAACGTGGTTCGTACTTGCAACGTGGTTCGTACTTGCAACTGGGTTCGTACTTGCAACGTGGTTCGTACTTGCAACGTGGTTCGTACTTGCAACGTGGTTCGTACTTGCAACGTGGTTCGTACTTGCAACGTGGTTCGTACTTGCAACTGGGTTCGTACTTACAACGTGGTTCGTACTTGCAACGTGGTTCGTACTTACAACGTGTTTCGTACTTGCAACATGGTTCGTACTTACAACGTGGTTCGTACTTGCAACGTGGTTCGTACTTGCAACGTGGTTCGTACTTGCAACTCGGTTCGTACTTACAACGTGGTTCGTACTTGCAACTCGGTTCGTACTTACAACGTGGTTCGTACTTGCAACGTGGTTCGTACTTGCAACGTGGTTCGTACTTGCAACGTGGTTCGTACTTGCAACGTGGTTCGTACTTGCAACGTGGTTCGTACTTGCAACGTGGTTCGTACTTACAACGTGGTTCGTACTTGCAACGTGGTTCGTACTTGCAACGTGATTCGTACTTGCAACGTGGTTCGTACTTGCAACGTGGTTCGTACTTGCAACTGGGTTCGTACTTGCAACGTGGTTCGTACTTGCAACGTGGTTCGTACTTGCAACGTGGTTCGTACTTGCAACGTGGTTCGTACTTGCAACGTGGTTCGTACTTGCAACGTGGTTCGTACTTGCAACTGGGTTCGTACTTGCAACGTGGTTCGTACTTGCAACGTGGTTCGTACTTACAACGTGGTTCGTACTTGCAACGTGGTTCGTACTTGCAACGTGATTCGTACTTGCAACGTGGTTCGTACTTGCAACGTGGTTCGTACTTGCAACTGGGTTCGTACTTGCAACGTGGTTCGTACTTGCAACGTGGTTCGTACTTGCAACGTGGTTCGTACTTGCAACGTGGTTCGTACTTGCAACGTGGTTCGTACTTGCAACGTGGTTCGTACTTGCAACTGGGTTCGTACTTACAACGTGGTTCGTACTTGCAACGTGGTTCGTACTTACAACGTGGTTCGTACTTGCAACGTGGTTCGTACTTACAACGTGGTTCGTACTTGCAACGTGGTTCGTACTTGCAACGTGGTTCGTACTTGCAACTCGGTTCGTACTTACAACGTGGTTCGTACTTGCAACGTGGTTCGTACTTGCAACGTGGTTCGTACTTGCAACGTGGTTCGTACTTGCAACGTGGTTCGTACTTGCAACGTGGTTCGTACTTGCAACGTGGTTCGTACTTACAACGTGGTTCGTACTTGCAACGTGGTTCGTACTTGCAACGTGATTCGTACTTGCAACGTGGTTCGTACTTGCAACGTGGTTCGTACTTGCAACTGGGTTCGTACTTGCAACGTGGTTCGTACTTGCAACGTGGTTCGTACTTGCAACGTGGTTCGTACTTGCAACGTGGTTCGTACTTGCAACGTGGTTCGTACTTGCAACTGGGTTCGTACTTACAACGTGGTTCGTACTTGCAACGTGGTTCGTACTTGCAACGTGATTCGTACTTGCAACGTGGTTCGTACTTGCAACGTGGTTCGTACTTGCAACGTGGTTCGTACTTGCAACGTGGTTCGTACTTGCAACGTGGTTCGTACTTGCAACGTGGTTCGTACTTGCAACGTGGTTCGTACTTGCAACGTGGTTCGTACTTACAACGTGGTTCGTACTTGCAACGTTGTTCGTACTTGCAACGTGATTCGTACTTGCAACGTGGTTCGTACTTGCAACTGGGTTCGTACTTGCAACGTGGTTCGTACTTGCAAAGTGGTTCGTACTTGCAACGTGGTTCGTACTTGCAACGTGGTTCGTACTTGCAACGTGGTTCGTACTTGCAACGTGGTTCGTACTTGCAACTGGGTTCGTACTTACAACGTGGTTCGTACTTGCAACGTGGTTCGTACTTACAACGTGGTTCGTACTTGCAAAGTGGTTCGTACTTGCAACGTGGTTCGTACTTACAACGTGGTTCGTACTTGCAACGTGGTTCGTACTTACAACGTGTTTCGTACTTGCAACGTGGTTCGTACTTGCAACGTGGTTCGTACTTGCAACTCGGTTCGTACTTACAACGTGGTTCGTACTTGCAACGTGGTTCGTACTTGCAACGTGGTTCGTACTTGCAACGTGGTTCGTACTTGCAACGTGGTTCGTACTTGCAACGTGGTTCGTACTTACAACGTGGTTCGTACTTGCAACGTGGTTCGTACTTGCAACGTGGTTCGTACTTGCAACGTGGTTCGTACTTGCAACGTGGTTCGTACTTGCAACGTGGTTCGTACTTACAACGTGGTTCGTACTTGCAACGTGGTTCGTACTTGCAACGTGGTTCGTACTTGCAACTCGGTTCGTACTTACAACGTGGTTCGTACTTGTAACTCGGTTCGTACTTACAACGTGGTTCGTACTTGCAACGTGGTTCGTACTTGCAACGTGGTTCGTACTTGCAACGTGGTTCGTACTTGCAACGTGGTTCGTACTTACAACGTGGTTCGTACTTGCAACGTGGTTCGTACTTACAACGTGGTTCGTACTTGCAACGTGGTTCGTACTTGCAACGTGGTTCGTACTTGCAACTCGGTTCGTACTTACAACGTGGTTCGTACTTGTAACTCGGTTCGTACTTACAACGTGGTTCGTACTTGCAACGTGGTTCGTACTTGCAACGTGGTTCGTACTTGCAACGTGGTTCGTACTTGCAACGTGGTTCGTACTTGCAACGTGGTTCGTACTTGCAACGTGGTTCGTACTTACAACGTGGTTCGTACTTGCAACGTGGTTCGTACTTGCAACGTGATTCGTACTTGCAACGTGGTTCGTACTTGCAACGTGGTTCGTACTTGCAACTGGGTTCGTACTTGCAAACGTGGTTCGTACTTGCAACTGGGTTCGTACTTGCAACGTGGTTCGTACTTGCAACTGGGTTCGTACTTACAACGTGGTTCGTACTTGCAACGTGGTTCGTACTTACAACGTGGTTCGTACTTGCAACGTGGTTCGTACTTGCAACGTGATTCGTACTTGCAACGTGGTTCGTACTTGCAACTGGGTTCGTGCTTGCAACGTGGTTCGTACTTGCAACGTGGTTCGTACTTGCAACGTGGTTCGTACTTGTAACGTGGTTCGTACTTGCAACGTGGTTCGTACTTGCAACGTGGTTCGTACTTGCAACTGGGTTCGTACTTACAACGTGGTTCGTACTTGCAACGTGGTTCGTACTTACAACGTGGTTCGTACTTGCAACTGGGTTCGTACTTGCAACGTGGTTCGTACTTGCAACGTGGTTCGTACTTGCAACGTGGTTCGTACTTACAACGTGGTTCGTACTTGCAACGTGGTTCGTACTTACAACGTGGTTCGTACTTGCAACGTGGTTCGTACTTGCAACGTGGTTCGTACTTGCAACTCGGTTTGTACTTTACAACGTGGTTCGTACTTGCAACGTGGTTCGTACTTGCAACGTGGTTCGTACTTGCAACGTGGTTCGTACTTGCAACGTGGTTCGTACTTGCAACGTGGTTCGTACTTGCAACGTGGTTCGTACTTGCAACGTGGTTCGTACTTGCAACGTGGTTCGTACTTGCAACGTGGTTCGTACTTGCAACGTGGTTCGTACTTGCAACGTGGTTCGTACTTGCAACGTGGTTCGTACTTACAACGTGGTTCGTACTTGCAACGTGGTTCGTACTTGCAACGTGATTCGTACTTGCAACGTGGTTCGTACTTGCAACGTGGTTCGTACTTGCAACTGGGTTCGTACTTGCAACGTGGTTCGTACTTGCAACGTGGTTCGTACTTGCAACGTGGTTCGTACTTGCAACGTGGTTCGTACTTGCAACGTGGTTCGTACTTGCAACGTGGTTCGTACTTGCAACTGGGTTCGTACTTACAACGTGGTTCGTACTTGCAACGTGGTTCGTACTTGCAACGTGGTTCGTACTTGCAACGTGGTTCGTACTTGCAACTCGGTTCGTACTTACAACGTGGTTCGTACTTGCAACTCGGTTCGTACTTACAACGTGGTTCGTACTTGCAACGTGGTTCGTACTTGCAACGTGGTTCGTACTTGCAACGTGGTTCGTACTTGCAACGTGGTTCGTACTTGCAACGTGGTTCGTACTTACAACGTGGTTCGTACTTGCAACGTGGTTCGTACTTGCAACGTGATTCGTACTTGCAACGTGGTTCGTACTTGCAACGTGGTTCGTACTTGCAACTGGGTTCGTACTTGCAACGTGGTTCGTACTTGCAACGTGGTTCGTACTTGCAACGTGGTTCGTACTTGCAACGTGGTTCGTACTTGCAACGTGGTTCGTACTTGCAACTGGGTTCGTACTTGCAACTGGGTTCGTACTTGCAACGTGGTTCGTACTTACAACGTGGTTCGTACTTGCAACGTGGTTCGTACTTGCAACGTGATTCGTACTTGCAACGTGGTTCGTACTTGCAACGTGGTTCGTACTTGCAACTGGTTCGTACTTGCAACGTGGTTCGTACTTGCAACGTGGTTCGTACTTGCAACGTGGTTCGTACTTGCAACGTGGTTCGTACTTGCAACGTGGTTCGTACTTGCAACGTGGTTCGTACTTGCAACTGGGTTCGTACTTACAACGTGGTTCGTACTTGCAACGTGGTTCGTACTTACAACGTGGTTCGTACTTGCAACGTGGTTCGTACTTACAACGTGGTTCGTACTTGCAACGTGGTTCGTACTTGCAACGTGGTTCGTACTTGCAACTCGGTTCGTACTTACAACGTGGTTCGTACTTGCAACGTGGTTCGTACTTGCAACGTGGTTCGTACTTGCAACGTAGGTTCGTACTTGCAACGTGGTTCGTACTTGCAACGTGGTTCGTACTTGCAACGTGGTTCGTACTTGCAACGTGGTTCGTACTTACAACGTGGTTCGTACTTGCAACGTGGTTCGTACTTGCAAACGTGATTCGTACTTGCAACGTGGTTCGTACTTGCAACGTGGTTCGTACTTGCAACTGGGTTCGTACTTGCAACGTGGTTCGTACTTGCAACGTGGTTCGTACTTGCAACGTGGTTCGTACTTGCAACGTGGTTCGTACTTGCAACGTGGTTCGTACTTGCAACGTGGTTCGTACTTGCAACTGGGTTCGTACTTACAACGTGGTTCGTACTTGCAACGTGGTTCGTACTTACAACGTGGTTCGTACTTGCAACGTGGTTCGTACTTACAACGTGGTTCGTACTTGCAACGTGGTTCGTACTTGCAACGTGGTTCGTACTTGCAACTCGGTTCGTACTTACAACGTGGTTCGTACTTGCAACGTGGTTCGTACTTGCAACGTGGTTCGTACTTGCAACGTGGTTCGTACTTGCAACGTGGTTCGTACTTGCAACGTGGTTCGTACTTGCAACGTGGTCGTACTTGCACGTGGTTCGTACTTACAACGTGGTTCGTACTTGCAACGTGGTTCGTACTTGCAACGTGATTCGTACTTGCAACGTGGTTCGTACTTGCAACGTGGTTCGTACTTGCAACTGGGTTCGTACTTGCAACGTGGTTCGTACTTGCAACGTGGTTCGTACTTGCAACGTGGTTCGTACTTGCAACGTGGTTCGTACTTGCAACGTGGTTCGTACTTGCAACTGGTTTCGTACTTACAACGTGGTTCGTACTTGCAACGTGGTTCGTACTTACAACGTGGTTCGTACTTGCAACGTGGTTCGTACTTACAACGTGGTTCGTACTTGCAACGTGGTTCGTACTTGCAACGTGGTTCGTACTTGCAACTCGGTCGTACTTACAACGTGGTTCGTACTTGCAACGTGGTTCGTACTTACAACGTGGTTCGTACTTGCAACGTGGTTCGTACTTGCAACGTGGTTCGTACTTGCAACGTGGTTCGTACTTGCAACGTGGTTCGTACTTGCAACGTGGTTCGTACTTACAACGTGGTTCGTACTTGCAACGTGGTTCGTACTTGCAACGTGGTTCGTACTTGCAACTCGGTTCGTACTTACAACGTGGTTCGTACTTGTAACTCGGTTCGTACTTACAACGTGGTTCGTACTTGCAACGTGGTTCGTACTTGCAACGTGGTTCGTACTTGCAACGTGGTTCGTACTTGCAACGTGGTTCGTACTTACAACGTGGTTCGTACTTGCAACGTGGTTCGTACTTACAACGTGGTTCGTACTTGCAACGTGGTTCGTACTTGCAACGTGGTTCGTACTTGCAACTCGGTTCGTACTTACAACGTGGTTCGTACTTGTAACTCGGTTCGTACTTACAACGTGGTTCGTACTTGCAACGTGGTTCGTACTTGCAACGTGGTTCGTACTTGCAACGTGGTTCGTACTTGCAACGTGGTTCGTACTTGCAACGTGGTTCGTACTTGCAACGTGGTTCGTACTTACAACGTGGTTCGTACTTGCAACGTGGTTCGTACTTGCAACGTGATTCGTACTTGCAACGTGGTTCGTACTTGCAACGTGGTTCGTACTTGCAACTGGGTTCGTACTTGCAACGTGGTTCGTACTTGCAACTGGGTTCGTACTTGCAACGTGGTTCGTACTTGCAACTGGGTTCGTACTTACAACGTGGTTCGTACTTGCAACGTGGTTCGTACTTACAACGTGGTTCGTACTTGCAACGTGGTTCGTACTTGCAACGTGATTCGTACTTGCAACGTGGTTCGTACTTGCAACTGGGTTCGTGCTTGCAACGTGGTTCGTACTTGCAACGTGGTTCGTACTTGCAACGTGGTTCGTACTTGTAACGTGGTTCGTACTTGCAACGTGGTTCGTACTTGCAACGTGGTTCGTACTTGCAACTGGGTTCGTACTTACAACGTGGTTCGTACTTGCAACGTGGTTCGTACTTACAACGTGGTTCGTACTGCAACTGGGTTCGTACTTGCAACGTGGTTCGTACTTGCAACGTGGTTCGTACTTGCAACGTGGTTCGTACTTACAACGTGGTTCGTACTTGCAACGTGGTTCGTACTTACAACGTGGTTCGTACTTGCAACGTGGTTCGTACTTGCAACGTGGTTCGTACTTGCAACTCGGTTTGTACTTACAACGTGGTTCGTACTTGCAACGTGGTTCGTACTTGCAACGTGGTTCGTACTTGCAACGTGGTTCGTACTTGCAACGTGGTTCGTACTTGCAACGTGGTTCGTACTTGCAACGTGGTTCGTACTTACAACGTGGTTCGTACTTGCAACGTGGTTCGTACTTGCAACGTGGTTCGTACTTGCAACGTGGTTCGTACTTGCAACGTGGTTCGTACTTGCAACGTGGTTCGTACTTACAACGTGGTTCGTACTTGCAACGTGGTTCGTACTTGCAACGTGATTCGTACTTGCAACGTGGTTCGTACTTGCAACGTGGTTCGTACTTGCAACTGGGTTCGTACTTGCAACGTGGTTCGTACTTGCAACGTGGTTCGTACTTGCAACGTGGTTCGTACTTGCAACGTGGTTCGTACTTGCAACGTGGTTCGTACTTGCAACGTGGTTCGTACTTGCAACTGGTTCGTACTTACAACGTGGTTCGTACTTGCAACGTGGTTCGTACTTGCAACGTGGTTCGTACTTGCAACGTGGTTCGTACTTGCAACTCGGTTCGTACTTACAACGTGGTTCGTACTTGCAACTCGGTTCGTACTTACAACGTGGTTCGTACTTGCAACGTGGTTCGTACTTGCAACGTGGTTCGTACTTGCAACGTGGTTCGTACTTGCAACGTGGTTCGTACTTGCAACGTGGTTCGTACTTACAACGTGGTTCGTACTTGCAACGTGGTTCGTACTTGCAACGTGATTCGTACTTGCAACGTGGTTCGTACTTGCAACGTGGTTCGTACTTGCAACTGGGTTCGTACTTGCAACGTGGTTCGTACTTGCAACGTGGTTCGTACTTGCAACGTGGTTCGTACTTGCAACGTGGTTCGTACTTGCAAACGTGGTTCGTACTTGCAACTGGGTTCGTACTTGCAACTGGGTTCGTACTTGCAACGTGGTTCGTACTTACAACGTGGTTCGTACTTGCAACGTGGTTCGTACTTGCAACGTGATTCGTACTTGCAACGTGGTTCGTACTTGCAACGTGGTTCGTACTTGCAACTGGGTTCGTACTTGCAACGTGGTTCGTACTTGCAACGTGGTCGTACTTGCAACGTGGTTCGTACTTGCAACGTGGTTCGTACTTGCAACGTGGTTCGTACTTGCAACTGGGTTCGTACTTACAACGTGGTTCGTACTTGCAACGTGGTTCGTACTTACAACGTGGTTCGTACTTGCAACGTGGTTCGTACTTACAACGTGGTTCGTACTTGCAACGTGGTTCGTACTTGCAACGTGGTTCGTACTTGCAACTCGGTTCGTACTTACAACGTGGTTCGTACTTGCAACGTGTTCGTACTTGCAACGTGGTTCGTACTTGCAACGTGGTTCGTACTTGCAACGTGGTTCGTACTTGCAACGTGGTTCGTACTTGCAACGTGGTTCGTACTTGCAACGTGGTTCGTACTTACAACGTGGTTCGTACTTGCAACGTGGTTCGTACTTGCAACGTGATTCGTACTTGCAACGTGGTTCGTACTTGCAACGTGGTTCGTACTTGCAACGTGGTTCGTACTTGCAACTGGGTTCGTACTTGCAACGTGGTTCGTACTTGCAACGTGGTTCGTACTTGCAACGTGGTTCGTACTTGCAACGTGGTTCGTACTTGCAACGTGGTTCGTACTTGCAACTGGGTTCGTACTTACAACGTGGTTCGTACTTGCAACGTGGTTCGTACTTACAACGTGGTTCGTACTTGCAACGTGGTTCGTACTTACAACGTGTTCGTACTTGCAACGTGGTTCGTACTTGCAACGTGGTTCGTACTTGCAACTCGGTTCGTACTTACAACGTGGTTCGTACTTGCAACGTGGTTCGTACTTGCAACGTGGTTCGTACTTGCAACGTGGTTCGTACTTGCAACGTGGTTCGTACTTGCAACGTGGTTCGTACTTGCAACGTGGTTCGTACTTGCAACGTGGTTCGTACTTACAACGTGGTTCGTACTTGCAACGTGGTTCGTACTTGCAACGTGATTCGTACTTGCAACCGTGGTTCGTACTTGCAACGTGGTTCGTACTTGCAACTGGGTTCGTACTTGCAACGTGGTTCGTACTTGCAACGTGGTTCGTACTTGCAACGTGGTTCGTACTTGCAACGTGGTTCGTACTTGCAACGTGGTTCGTACTTGCAACTGGGTTCGTACTTACAACGTGGTTCGTACTTGCAACGTGGTTCGTACTTACAACGTGGTTCGTACTTGCAACGTGGTTCGTACTTACAACGTGGTTCGTACTTGCAACGTGGTTCGTACTTGCAACGTGGTTCGTACTTGCAACTCGGTTCGTACTTACAACGTGGTTCGTACTTGCAACGTGGTTCGTACTTACAACGTGGTTCGTACTTGCAACGTGGTTCGTACTTGCAACGTGATTCGTACTTGCAACGTGGTTCGTACTTGCAACGTGATTCGTACTTGCAACGTGGTTCGTACTTGCAACGTGGTTCGTACTTGCAACTGGGTTCGTACTTGCAACGTGGTTCGTACTTGCAACGTGGT
>CAUVYM010000639.1:0-43396 GCA_963556165.1 Tipula helvola
AGCTTGCATGGTCGGTAATTACAGTGAACGGAAGCCCCTCGACGTATGCTCTAAATTTTTCGACAGCCATCAATGCGGCTAGACATTCGAGCTCCGTTACACTGTAATTCCGTTGAGCACCTGACAATTTGTGGGACATAAAAGCTAATGGTCTATCTTCAGAATCTTGATCTTTTTGAAATAGAACAGCTCCAACACCTGTTGAGCTAGCATCACATTGAATGAAGAACCGTTTGTTGAAATCAGGCGTTGCTAATACAGGGGTTGAGACTAACGCTGATTTCAATTTGTCAAAGGAATGTTGGGCTTCTTCATTCCAGAGGAATTTTCGGCCTTTCTTTAAAAGGTCAGTCAGGGGTGAAGACAAAGCAGAGTAGTTTCGGATGAAACGACGATACCATCCCGTTACACCCAAGAATCGTCGAATTTGACGCACAGTTTTTGGCGTAGGGAACTCTGCAATGGCCCTTACCTTCTCGGGGTTGGGACGCAATCCTCCCTCACCAACGACATGACCAAGGTATTCGATTTCTCTCAGTAAAAAAGCACATTTTTCCACATTTATGGTAAGTCCCGCTTTGGAGAGCCTTTCCGCAACTTCGGAAAGAATTGCAAAATGCTCATCCAGTGTGGCTGTGGTTATCAAGAGATCATCGAGATAAACGAATACCTGATCATGAAGCTGATGGGGAATAACGCGGTGCATCAACCTCGACAGGGTTTGGGGCGCATTGCAGAGCCCAAACGGCATTACTTTAAATTGGTATAATGGGCGTCCCGGGATGGTGAACGCCGTTTTCTCTCTTGAGCTTGGATCCAAGGGAATTTGCCAAAAGGCATCCTTGAGATCCAAGCTCGAAATATATTTCGTATGATTTAGTCTACTGAGAAGGCCGTCGATCAGCGGTAACGGGTACGCGTCTTTTTTGGTGAGTGCGTTTAATCTCCTAGCGTCCAAGCATAATCGAATGTTCCCATTTGCCTTTTTCACTATAGCCATTGGGGAGCTCCAAGCGCTGTAGCTTTCCTCAATGACGTCTAACTGAAGCATTCGATCAAGCTCAGCATATATTAATTTTTGGACAGCCGGCGACACAGAATAAAATCTTTGCTTCACTGGGGAGGCATCCCCAACGTCAATATGATGAGTAAGCAAAGGAGTTCGCCCTAATCCCATTTTGCTGAAGTTTGGTAAACACTCAATTATACTTTGGAGTCGGCTCCGCTGATCTCCGGTTAGGTCATACTGTTTTAATAATTTGGAATTTACGGTTTGAGTAGCCGAATTTGTGTTTAATTCTGAAATGATCCGGGGTACAATACCAAAAATCTCCCAAAAATCACAACCTAAATATAAAGGTTGTTGTAGTGAAGGGACCACAAAAATTTTCATCGGTACTTGTTTGTTATTGAAAGACATCTTAACCTTAACATAACCAAGTACTGGTTGAGATGACCCGCAAGCGGTTTGCACAAAAGTAGATATTGGATACAGTACGAGATGATGTTTTGAAACAAAATTTTCCGCTCCACTACCCAATGCACTAATGGTTGCTCCACTGTCTAATAATCCTTGGATTTTAGTACCTTCAATTTCGACTGACGCATACGGGCGTTTGTCTGCACTAGCGTTAGATATAATAGTTTCGGAACATTTAGCAAACATAAGCTTACGCTCTTTAAAGTATCTCTTGGACCGAAGTCTAAAACAAACCGACTTGATATTTTTGGAAGATGATTTTATGGGAACAATATTAGAAGAATTGATAGAATTTAGGGATTTTGTTGATTGCTCGATTGGGGTGCTGGCTTCCTCAATTGAGGTCGCGCCAAAATTGCTCTTGGTCCGAGACTTAACTGCCGGAAATGGGATGGACCGCTTTGCCTCATTTCCGTGAGGTGGTTTCCCATCTTCTGAGAACAGTCAGGACAATGTACGGTTTTAACCTCTGGTTTCCCACACATATAGCAAAATGTTCTAGATGGTAAATCACATCTAAACCAATGGTGTCCTATTTCCCTACAGTTAAAACAATATAGAGGCGTTGGTGGTGCCACTTGAGGATTATACAGAACTGGACGACTAGGGTTTAATGCGGAGATATTATTCGGATTATATTCAATGGCATTTTGAGGTGCTGCATAATGTGAAATGTTTACGTCATCATTAGAAATAATCGATTGTTCTGTATTAATATGAGATACGGTGGGATTGTGATAATGAACTGAATTAATCTGTGAGGTAGATACTTCGTGAATATTATAGGGCTTTAAATTCATAGCTGTCTCAGGAATATAACCGATTCGTTTCCAAGTATCCTCTGTGGAAATGCATATGCTAACCAAATCACTGAGCGACGATATAGGTCTACCTGCTAAATGGCTAATTAAACCTAGACGCATATTTTTTTTCAGCATTTCCAACAACTCGCTTTCCGTTAACGGGACTTTCATAGGCATAGCCATCGATAGAATATCGTAGTAAAAATCTATAAATGGTTCCTTAGGCTTCTGCTTACGATCATCTAGTAGTTTACGAATATCCACATCCGTTCTTCGGTCTTGGAAGCGGTGTAGAAATGAATTCCGGAGACGAGGCCAATTACATCCCGGATTTTGCTGAATAGTTAACCAATAATGTTCCAATGCAGGTCCGCTAAGTAGGAAACTTACATCATGGATAAGTTGGTCTAATGATACACCATGCGTTGTCGCCAGATGCTCAATTCGCATGACAAATTTTTCTACTGCCATACCGGTAGGCAACCCGTCGAACTTTACGTTCCACTTATGAACTGGTGTTTGTAAGGGTAATTTAGCTACTAGTTGTGTTTGCTCTCCAATAGGACCACCTAACGGAGCTTGGGAGTTTACCTTTGAATGAAATTGTGTAGGAATTTGAGAGTCATATCTAATATTTTGTGGAATAACATTTCCTCTCCATGGTAACAGTGGAGGTTGCGGGACTCCAGTGTAACGTGGTAAACTTGGTCGTACATATGATGGAGGAATAGGATTATAGTAAACTGTTTGCGGTGGAGGTTGAGAATAACCAGAATTCATGATCATAACTTCAGATTGGGAATTTGACGTGGTGGGTACATTCTCAGAAGTATTTTGTATCAACTTTGGGGTTGAAATACCCTGTGGAGGTTCTTTTTGTGGGAGGTTCGGTTCTCGTGTTCCCTCTCTCACCCCGTCTTCGAATTTCTTTATGTGAATAGCGCTAACTTCCGCTAAGGAAGAATTAATATCCTTAACGTTGTTTTTATAGTCTTCACACAAAACAAGAAGGCCTTGGCAAATTTGAAGATATTCTGAACTCGCTATACGAACTGCTTCGATGTTTGATATTCGCTCAAGACGAGCTTTTAAATGGAGTAACTGCGTCGTAATAATGTCGAATTCTCCTTCTGCATCCGGATTATTTTCCATAAATCTAACGAGTCTAGCTTGTAAATATTGCAGTTTAGCCGAACAAATTGATGTTTCGTTAGTAGGACATCTGCTGGCGTACGGGTGAGGTTGTGTTGGAATTAAATCAGGATTACTAAGTTCCTGATTGAGACGAGTATCTAATGCATCAAATTGTGATTTTAGTGTACCACTAATTTGGCGTACTTCACATTCTATATGAAACTCGTCGGTTTCCAAATTTTCGGAGTTTAAAATAAAGGATGACATTGTATCGAATCTATTTTGGATATCAGGGTGTCGCGAAAAATGTAGCAAAATGTAGATTTGAAACGGTTGTGACAATCGCTCGAAAGAAAAAAAAATTCAAATAATACTTTACAATTATAATAATATCGATATTTCTAAGTAAATAAAACCACAGAGGTTTTTGCAAAAATAAACTTAAAATAAAAAAAATAAACCGTTTAATCCTAAAAAAAAAATCAAATATAATAGTAATAATTCAAATAAACTTATGAAATGATATAAGCTAGAAACGATAATATTAAAATATTTAGATAATAAAAAAAAATTTGATAAATTGATAGAATAAGAGGATGTGACCATAATAAAGTAGCATAATGTAAGTATAGTAGTACCTGACATGTGCTGGTTTGAAAGGTTAGGATAATATAGGAAAATAGGAAAAAAAATTTACTACCAGATGCAAATTAATCAACATCATTTTCGATGGAATAAAGAGCACTGATGAAAGTATGGCAACACAAATGAATAATCTAACATTAAAATCAATAAAGCAAACTTTAGAATCAATGCGAATTAAATGTGTTGTTTGGAATTGAACTAACAGCCTCATGTAAGCAGCATTGAAATACCCATGCAATCAACATGTTGGTACATGGAAGAAATGCTTATTCAAAACCGCGTATAAGAACCATATTATCTTCAATCAAAATTATAAAATTAATTGGGAAAAATACTAGAATTAAAATGATCCATCAAACTAACAAATGTATCAACATAAATATATGGAACCAGTTGCGCAGATGGACATAAAAACAAAATAATAATAATAATAAAAATGGTTGAGGAAAAAGGAATAGGAAAAGCCAGTAGGTTTGGGCGCCACTGTAACGATCTGATGGTAGGCGAGGAGGCCACCAAAAAAAAAATAATTTATTTGATGCCATGATTTGCCCACATCGTTATCAGAATTGTTTGTTTTTCATTTAAATAACTAGAGGCTTCAAGGCGGACTATGTTAGCTTGGCTAAAGCTCATCGGATGGGTGGGTGGACATGAAGCATAGTTACATCTTGTATTGCCGCCGAAGGAACACTATAGGGACAACAAGGATCCAGCACACACCGATACCCATACTTACCTAACCCAACTACCTACCATGGTCACATCCTATCTTGACACACACTTATCTCATGGCGGAATTAAATAGTAATAAAGATAATAATTGGAAAAAATTGAATTGATTGTAAATCTCACTTTTAATTAAATCACAAAAAATATTGATTTGAAATTTTTACAGATGTGCAAAAATAAAAAAAATTACAGAAATAAAGAAAATTTACACTAAGAAAACAAAATAAGAATTTAATGATTAGCCTAAGTTGTTTGGTGCACCGAAAAAAATTTGAATTTACAATAAAAACTTAACTACCATCACCATTTGAATTATAAAAGTTAGTTAATTAATTATAGTGAATTAAGTAATCATAGTAAGAATATTAGATATAATAATATAATAATTTAATAATAATAATAACAATTTATACTAATAATAAAAAAAAGAAAACCTGGTTGATTGTTGATGAGGTGATGACGAAGTGTATGATGATGATTATTATGTTATCAGTTGAGATTTCGGTGTATTTTTGTCATATTGAACCGCATACACAATTGTAACTATGATGGTACAGATGATTTGAATTGTTTATATTGTAGATACAGTTCGGAACACAATTCTCATGAACGACGTGTATTACAGTATTAGTTTAACTTGAAATAATTTTGGGCAATACTGTACTCAACGATGAAGAATGAAAGTGGTAACTCATTCACAAATGGTTTTATTTTTTATTTTTTATATTTTTATTCTAGGATTGGCTTATGGTACATTTATTAATTAAGAATTATTACACAGAGTCTATTTTTGAATTAATTTCGATAATTATTAACATGAATTAATTATTTTTATTTTGTTTATTATTTTTATTAACTGGTAACTTATTATATTATTAAACTTATTATTATAAAAAAAAAATTAATTAATTAGACAGATAATTTTAATTAACGACACTGTTATGCAAATTTTAGAAAAAAACCACAAAAAAACTATGCATTTCCATTTATTCATTTGATCGCCAAAATATCGTACGATCACAAATTTAGCACTCACTCATAAAATTACAGTTATTTATTGTTTTTTTTTGTTTTCGAGATTATTCTCTGATAATCTTTAATCTTAACTTTTAAAACTTATTAATCTAGGTTAATGATTAATATTACAAATATTAATTAATAATTACATTTTCTTTAGGTTTGTAATTTTTAGTATAACCACATTTTTTATACAGCACAAAAACAATTATTAATTTTAATATTTTTTCCTATTATTTTTTTCTAATGACTTCACTCGTTCAAAATTCTCAATCAACTCCCCTAATTATCTTTATTTGACTTTCGTCTCTAGCTATATCATAGTCAATTTCAATAAAAACAAAATAACGATTTTTGATCTGATCAGAGGTGGCCGCCTTGCCGGTCATTGTAGCGATTTAATCGTTACAAGTATACTACGAGACCGTAATTTTGTGCAAACAAATTTTTTGTTAAAATTTTAATATTTTATTGGCTTAATCGATGCTCTAGATTATCAGAATTATGATAAAAATAATTTTAATATAAATTTATATGAACACATTTAATAAATGCGTGCTCTTTCGGTGGCGTACTGTACTACGTAGTATACTACGAGACCGTAATTTTGTGCAAACAAATTTTTTGTTAAAATTTTATTATTTTATTGGCTTAATCGATGCTCTAGATTATCAGAACTATGATAAAAATAATTTTAATATAAATTTATATAAACACATTTAATAAATGCGTGCTCTTTCGGTGGCGTACTGTACTACGTAGTATACTACGAGACCGTAATTTTGTGCAAACAAATTTTTTGTTAAAATTTTAATATTTTATTGGCTTAATCGATGCTCTAGATTATCAGAATTATGATAAAAATAATTTTAATATAAATTTATATAAACACATTTAATAAATGCGTGCTCTTTCGGTGGCGTACTGTACTACGTAGTATACTACGAGACCGTAATTTTGTGCAAACAAATTTTTTGTTAAAATTTTATTATTTTATTGGCTTAATCGATGCTCTAGATTATCAGAATTATGATAAAAATAATTTTAATATAAATTTATATAAACACATTTAATAAATGCGTGCTCTTTCGGTGGCGTACTGTACTACGTAGTATACTACGAGACCGTAATTTTGTGCAAACAAATTTTTTGTTAAAATTCTATTATTTTATTGGCTTAATCGATGCTCTAGGTTATCAGAATTATGATAAAAATAATTTTAATATAAATTTATATAAACACATTTAATAAATGCGTGCTCTTTCGGTGGCGTACTGTACTACGTAGTATACTACGAGACCGTAATTTTGTGCAAACAAATTTTTTGTTAAAATTTTGTTATTTTATTGGCTCAATCGATGCTCTAGATTATCAGAATTATGATAAAAATAATTTTAATATAAATTTATATAAACACATTTAATAAATGCGTGCTCTTTCGGTGGCGTACTGTACTACGTAGTATACTACGAGACCGTAATTTTGTGCAAACAAATTTTTTGTTAAAATTTTATTATTTTATTGGCTTAATCGATGCTCTAGGTTATCAGAATTATGATAAAAATAATTTTAATATAAATTTATATAAACACATTTAATAAATGCGTGCTCTTTCGGTGGCGTACTGTACTACGTAGTATACTACGAGACCGTAATTTTGTGCAAACAAATTTTTTGTTAAAATTTTATTATTTTATTGGCTTAATCGATGCTCTAGATTATCAGAATTATGATAAAAATAATTTTAATATAAATTTATATAAACACATTTAATAAATGCGTGCTCTTTCGGTGGCGTACTGTACTACGTAGTATACTACGAGACCGTAATTTTGTGCAAACAAATTTTTTGTTAAAATTCTATTATTTTATTGGCTTAATCGATGCTCTAGGTTATCAGAATTATGATAAAAATAATTTTAATATAAATTTATATAAACACATTTAATAAATGCGTGCTCTTTCGGTGGCGTACTGTACTACGTAGTATACTACGAGACCGTAATTTTGTGCAAACAAATTTTTTGTTAAAATTTTGTTATTTTATTGGCTCAATCGATGCTCTAGATTATCAGAATTATGATAAAAATAATTTTAATATAAATTTATATAAACACATTTAATAAATGCGTGCTCTTTCGGTGGCGTACTGTACTACGTAGTATACTACGAGACCGTAATTTTGTGTAAACAAATTTTTTGTTAAAATTTTATTATTTTATTGGCTTAATCGATGCTCTAGATTATCAGAATTATGATAAAAATAATTAAAATATAAATTTATATAAACATATTTAATAAATGCGTGCTCTTTCGGTGGCGTACTGTACTACGTAGTATACTACGAGACCGTAAATTTGTGCAAACAAATTTTTTGTTAAAATTTTATTATTTTATTGGCTTAATCGATGCTCTAGGTTATCAGAATTATGATAAAAATAATTTTAATATAAATTTATATAAACACATTTAATAAATGCGTGCTCTTTCGGTGGCGTACTGTACTACGTAGTATACTACGAGACCGTAATTTTGTGCAAACAAATTTTTTGTTAAAATTTTAATATTTTATTGGCTTAATCGATGCTCTAGATTATCAGAATTATGATAAAAATAATTTTAATATAAATTTATATAAACACATTTAATAAATGCGTGCTCTTTCGGTGGCGTACTGTACTACGTAGTATACTACGAGACCGTAATTTTGTGCAAACAAATTTTTTGTTAAAATTTTATTATTTTATTGGCTTAATCGATGCTCTAGATTATCAGAACTATGATAAAAATAATTTTAATATAAATTTATATAAACACATTTAATAAATGCGTGCTCTTTTGGTGGCGTACTGTACTACGTAGTATACTACGAGACCGTAATTTTGTGCAAACAAATTTTTTGTTAAAATTTTATTATTTTATTGGCTTAATCGATGCTCTAGGTTATCAGAATTATGATAAAAATAATTTTAATATAAATTTATATAAACACATTTAATAAATGCGTGCTCTTTCGGTGGCGTACTGTACTACGTAGTATACTACGAGACCGTAATTTTGTGCAAACAAATTTTTTGTTAAAATTTTGTTATTTTATTGGCTTAATCGATGCTCTAGATTATCAGAATTATGATAAAAATAATTTTAATATAAATTTATATAAACACATTTAATAAATGCGTGCTCTTTCGGTGGCGTACTGTACTAGGTAGTATACTACGAGACCGTAATTTTGTGCAAACAAATTTTTTGTTAAAATTTTGTTATTTTATTGGCTTAATCGATGCTCTAGATTATCAGAATTATGATAAAAATAATTTTAATATAAATTTATATAAACACATTTAATAAATGCGTGCTCTTTCGGTGGCGTACTGTACTACGTAGTATACTACGAGACCGTAATTTTGTGCAAACAAATTTTTTGTTAAAATTTTAATATTTTATTGGCTTAATCGATGCTCTAGATTATCAGAATTATGATAAAAATAATTTTAATATAAATTTATATAAACACATTTAATAAATGCGTGCTCTTTCGGTGGCGTACTGTACTACGTAGTATACTACGAGACCGTAATTTTGTGCAAACAAATTTTTTGTTAAAATTTTATTATTTTATTGGCTTAATCGATGCTCTAGATTATCAGAATTATGATAAAAATAATTTTAATATAAATTTATATAAACACATTTAATAAATGCGTGCTCTTTCGGTGGCGTACTGTACTACGTAGTATACTACGAGACTGTAATTTTGTGCAAACAAATTTTTTGTTAAAATTTTAATATTTTATTGGCTTAATCGATGCTCTAGATTATCAGAATTATGATAAAAGTTATTTTAATATAAATTTATATAAACACATTTAATAAATGCGTGCTCTTTCGGTGGCGTACTGTACTACGTGGTATACTACGAGACCGTAATTTTGTGCAAACAAATTTTTTGTTAAAATTTTGTTATTTTATTGGCTTAATCGATGCTCTAGATTATCAGAATTATGATAAAAATAATTTTAATATAAATTTATATAAACACATTTAATAAATGCGTGCTCTTTCGGTGGCGTACTGTACTACGTAGTATACTACGAGACCGTAATTTTGTGCAAACAAATTTTTTGCTAAAATTTTAATATTTTATTGGCTTAATCGATGCTCTAGATTATCAGAATTATGATAAAAATAATTTTAATATAAATTTATATAAACACATTTAATAAATGCGTGCTCTTTCGGTGGCGTACTGTACTACGTAGTATACTACGAGACCGTAATTTTGTGCAAACAAATTTTTTGTTAAAATTTTATTATTTTATTGGCTTAATCGATGCTCTAGGTTATCAGAATTATGATAAAAATAATTTTAATATAAATTTATATAAACACATTTAATAAATGCGTGCTCTTTCGGTGGCGTACTGTACTACGTAGTATACTACGAGACCGTAATTTTGTGCAAACAAATTTTTTGTTAAAATTTTATTATTTTATTGGCTTAATCGATGCTCTAGATTATCAGAATTATGATAAAAATAATTTTAATATAAATTTATATAAACACATTTAATAAATGCGTGCTCTTTCGGTGGCGTACTGTACTACGTAGTATACTACGAGACCGTAATTTTGTGCAAACAAATTTTTTGTTAAAATTTTGTTATTTTATTGGCTTAATCGATGCTCTAGATTATCAGAATTATGATAAAAATAATTTTAATATAAATTTATATAAACACATTTAATAAATGCGTGCTCTTTCGGTGGCGTACTGTACTACGTAGTATACTACGAGACCGTAATTTTGTGCAAACAAATTTTTTGTTAAAATTTTGTTATTTTATTGGCTTAATCGATGCTCTAGATTATCAGAATTATGATAAAAATAATTTTAATATAAATTTATATAAACACATTTAATAAATGCGTGCTCTTTCGGTGGCGTACTGTACTACGTAGTATACTACGAGACCGTAATTTTGTGCAAACAAATTTTTTGTTAAAATTTTATTATTTTATTGGCTTAATCGATGCTCTAGGTTATCAGAATTATGATAAAAATAATTTTAATATAAATTTATATAAACACATTTAATAAATGCGTGCTCTTTCGGTGGCGTACTGTACTACGTAGTATACTACGAGACCGTAATTTTGTGCAAACAAATTTTTTGTTAAAATTTTATTATTTTATTGGCTTAATCGATGCTCTAGATTATCAGAATTATGATAAAAATAATTTTAATATAAATTTATATAAACACATTTAATAAATGCGTGCTCTTTCGGTGGCGTACTGTACTACGTTGTATACTACGAGACCGTAATTTTGTGCAAACAAATTTTTTGTAAAAATTTTGTTATTTTATTGGCTTAATCGATGCTCTAGATTATCAGAATTATGATAAAAATAATTTTAATATAAATTTATATAAACACATTTAATAAATGCGTGCTCTTTCGGTGGCGTACTGTACTACGTAGTATACTACGAGACCGTAATTTTGTGCAAACAAATTTTTTGTTAAAATTTTATTATTTTATTGGCTTAATCGATGCTCTAGATTATCAGAATTATGATAAAAATAATTTTAATATAAATTTATATAAACACATTTAATAAATGCGTGCTCTTTCGGTGGCGTACTGTACTACGTAGTATACTACGAGACCGTAATTTTGTGCAAACAAATTTTTTGTTAAAATTCTATTATTTTATTGGCTTAATCGATGCTCTAGGTTATCAGAATTATGATAAAAATAATTTTAATATAAATTTATATAAACACATTTAATAAATGCGTGCTCTTTCGGTGGCGTACTGTACTACGTAGTATACTACGAGACCGTAATTTTGTGCAAACAAATTTTTTGTTAAAATTTTGTTATTTTATTGGCTCAATCGATGCTCTAGATTATCAGAATTATGATAAAAATAATTTTAATATAAATTTATATAAACACATTTAATAAATGCGTGCTCTTTCGGTGGCGTACTGTACTACGTAGTATACTACGAGACCGTAATTTTGTGTAAACAAATTTTTTGTTAAAATTTTATTATTTTATTGGCTTAATCGATGCTCTAGATTATCAGAATTATGATAAAAATAATTTTAATATAAATTTATATAAACATATTTAATAAATGCGTGCTCTTTCGGTGGCGTACTGTACTACGTAGTATACTACGAGACCGTAAATTTGTGCAAACAAATTTTTTGTTAAAATTTTATTATTTTATTGGCTTAATCGATGCTCTAGGTTATCAGAATTATGATAAAAATAATTTTAATATAAATTTATATAAACACATTTAATAAATGCGTGCTCTTTCGGTGGCGTACTGTACTACGTAGTATACTACGAGACCGTAATTTTGTGCAAACAAATTTTTTGTTAAAATTTTAATATTTTATTGGCTTAATCGATGCTCTAGATTATCAGAATTATGATAAAAATAATTTTAATATAAATTTATATAAACACATTTAATAAATGCGTGCTCTTTCGGTGGCGTACTGTACTACGTAGTATACTACGAGACCGTAATTTTGTGCAAACAAATTTTTTGTTAAAATTTTATTATTTTATTGGCTTAATCGATGCTCTAGATTATCAGAACTATGATAAAAATAATTTTAATATAAATTTATATAAACACATTTAATAAATGCGTGCTCTTTCGGTGGCGTACTGTACTACGTAGTATACTACGAGACCGTAATTTTGTGCAAACAAATTTTTTGTTAAAATTTTATTATTTTGTTGGCTTAAGCGATGCTCTAGGTTATCAGAATTATGATAAAAATAATTTTAATATAAATTTATATAAACACATTTAATAAATGCGTGCTCTTTCGGTGGCGTACTGTACTACGTAGTATACTACGAGACCGTAATTTTGTGCAAACAAATTTTTTGTTAAAATTTTGTTATTTTATTGGCTTAATCGATGCTCTAGATTATCAGAATTATGATAAAAATAATTTTAATATAAATTTATATAAACACATTTAATAAATGCGTGCTCTTTCGGTGGCGTACTGTACTAGGTAGTATACTACGAGACCGTAATTTTGTGCAAACAAATTTTTTGTTAAAATTTTGTTATTTTATTGGCTTAATCGATGCTCTAGATTATCAGAATTATGATAAAAATAATTTTAATATAAATTTATATAAACACATTTAATAAATGCGTGCTCTTTCGGTGGCGTACTGTACTACGTAGTATACTACGAGACCGTAATTTTGTGCAAACAAATTTTTTGTTAAAATTTTAATATTTTATTGGCTTAATCGATGCTCTAGATTATCAGAATTATGATAAAAATAATTTTAATATAAATTTATATAAACACATTTAATAAATGCGTGCTCTTTCGGTGGCGTACTGTACTACGTAGTATACTACGAGACCGTAATTTTGTGCAAACAAATTTTTTGTTAAAATTTTATTATTTTATTGGCTTAATCGATGCTCTAGATTATCAGAATTATGATAAAAATAATTTTAATATAAATTTATATAAACACATTTAATAAATGCGTGCTCTTTCGGTGGCGTACTGTACTACGTAGTATACTACGAGACCGTAATTTTGTGCAAACAAATTTTTTGTTAAAATTTTAATATTTTATTGGCTTAATCGATGCTCTAGATTATCAGAATTATGATAAAAGTAATTTTAATATAAATTTATATAAACACATTTAATAAATGCGTGCTCTTTCGGTGGCGTACTGTACTACGTGGTATACTACGAGACCGTAATTTTGTGCAAACAAATTTTTTGTTAAAATTTTGTTATTTTATTGGCTTAATCGATGCTCTAGATTATCAGAATTATGATAAAAATAATTTTAATATAAATTTATATAAACACATTTAATAAATGCGTGCTCTTTCGGTGGCGTACTGTACTACGTAGTATACTACGAGACCGTAATTTTGTGCAAACAAATTTTTTGCTAAAATTTTAATATTTTATTGGCTTAATCGATGCTCTAGATTATCAGAATTATGATAAAAATAATTTTAATATAAATTTATATAAACACATTTAATAAATGCGTGCTCTTTCGGTGGCGTACTGTACTACGTAGTATACTACGAGACCGTAATTTTGTGCAAACAAATTTTTTGTTAAAATTTTATTATTTTATTGGCTTAATCGATGCTCTAGGTTATCAGAATTATGATAAAAATAATTTTAATATAAATTTATATAAACACATTTAATAAATGCGTGCTCTTTCGGTGGCGTACTGTACTACGTAGTATACTACGAGACCGTAATTTTGTGCAAACAAATTTTTTGTTAAAATTTTATTATTTTATTGGCTTAATCGATGCTCTAGATTATCAGAATTATGATAAAAATAATTTTAATATAAATTTATATAAACACATTTAATAAATGCGTGCTCTTTCGGTGGCGTACTGTACTACGTAGTATACTACGAGACCGTAATTTTGTGCAAACAAATTTTTTGTTAAAATTTTGTTATTTTATTGGCTTAATCGATGCTCTAGATTATCAGAATTATGATAAAAATAATTTTAATATAAATTTATATAAACACATTTAATAAATGCGTGCTCTTTCGGTGGCGTACTGTACTACGTAGTATACTACGAGACCGTAATTTTGTGCAAACAAATTTTTTGTTAAAATTTTGTTATTTTATTGGCTTAATCGATGCTCTAGATTATCAGAATTATGATAAAAATAATTTTAATATAAATTTATATAAACACATTTAATAAATGCGTGCTCTTTCGGTGGCGTACTGTACTACGTAGTATACTACGAGACCGTAATTTTGTGCAAACAAATTTTTTGTTAAAATTTTATTATTTTATTGGCTTAATCGATGCTCTAGGTTATCAGAATTATGATAAAAATAATTTTAATATAAATTTATATAAACACATTTAATAAATGCGTGCTCTTTCGGTGGCGTACTGTACTACGTAGTATACTACGAGACCGTAATTTTGTGCAAACAAATTTTTTGTTAAAATTTTATTATTTTATTGGCTTAATCGATGCTCTAGATTATCAGAATTATGATAAAAATAATTTTAATATAAATTTATATAAACACATTTAATAAATGCGTGCTCTTTCGGTGGCGTACTGTACTACGTTGTATACTACGAGACCGTAATTTTGTGCAAACAAATTTTTTGTAAAAATTTTGTTATTTTATTGGCGCAATCGATGCTCTAGATTATCAGAATTATGATAAAAATAATTTTAATATAAATTTATATAAACACATTTAATAAATGCGTGCTCTTTCGGTGGCGTACTGTACTACGTAGTATACTACGAGACCGTAATTTTGTGCAAACAAATTTTTTGTTAAAATTTTATTATTTTATTGGCTTAATCGATGCTCTAGGTTATCAGAATTATGATAAAAATAATTTTAATATAAATTTATATAAACACATTTAATAAATGCGTGCTCTTTCGGTGGCGTACTGTACTACGTAGTATACTACGAGACCGTAATTTTGTGCAAACAAATTTTTTGTTAAAATTTTATTATTTTATTGGCTTAATCGATGCTCTAGGTTATCAGAATTATGATAAAAATAATTTTAATATAAATTTATATAAACACATTTAATAAATGCGTGCTCTTTCGGTGGCGTACTGTACTACGTAGTATACTACGAGACCGTAATTTTGTGTAAACAAATTTTTTGTTAAAATTTTATTATTTTATTGGCTTAATCGATGCTCTAGATTATCAGAATTATGATAAAAATAATTAAAATATAAATTTATATAAACATATTTAATAAATGCGTGCTCTTTCGGTGGCGTACTGTACTACGTAGTATACTACGAGACCGTAATTTTGTGCAAACAAATTTTTTGTTAAAATTTTATTATTTTATTGGCTTAATCGATGCTCTAGGTTATCAGAATTATGATAAAAATAATTTTAATATAAATTTATATAAACACATTTAATAAATGCGTGCTCTTTCGGTGGCGTACTGTACTACGTAGTATACTACGAGACCGTAATTTTGTGCAAACAAATTTTTTGTTAAAATTTCATTATTTTATTGGCTTAATCGATGCTCAAGATTATCAGAATTATGATAAAAATAATTTTAATATAAATTTATATAAACACATTTAATAAATGCATGCTCTTTCGGTGGCGTGCTGTACTACGTAGTATACTACGAGACCGTAATTTTGTGCAAACAAATTTTTTGTTAAAATTTTAATATTTTATTGGCTTAATCGATGCTCTAGATTATCAGAATTATGATAAAAATAATTTTAATATAAATTTATATAAACACATTTAATAAATGCGTGCTCTTTCGGTGGCGTACTGTACTACGTAGTATACTACGAGACCGTAATTTTGTGCAAACAAATTTTTTGTTAAAATTTTATTATTTTATTGGCTTAATCGATGCTCTAGGTTATCAGAATTATGATAAAAATAATTTTAATATAAATTTATATAAACACATTTAATAAATGCGTGCTCTTTCGGTGGCGTACTGTACTACGTAGTATACTACGAGACCGTAATTTTGTGCAAACAAATTTTTTGTTAAAATTTTGTTATTTTATTGGCTTAATCGATGCTCTAGATTATCAGAATTATGATAAAAATAATTTTAATATAAATTTATATAAACACATTTAATAAATGCGTGCTCTTTCGGTGGCGTACTGTACTAGGTAGTATACTACGAGACCGTAATTTTGTGCAAACAAATTTTTTGTTAAAATTTTGTTATTTTATTGGCTTAATCGATGCTCTAGATTATCAGAATTATGATAAAAATAATTTTAATATAAATTTATATAAACACATTTAATAAATGCGTGCTCTTTCGGTGGCGTACTGTACTACGTAGTATACTACGAGCCCGTAATTTTGTGCAAACAAATTTTCTGTTAAAATTTTAATATTCTATTGGCTTAATCGATGCTCTAGATTATCAGAATTATGATAAAAATAATTTTAATATAAATTTATATAAACACATTTAATAAATGCGTGCTCTTTCGGTGGCGTACTGTACTATGTAGTATACTACGAGACCGTAATTTTGTGCAAATAAATTTTTTGTTAAAATTTTATTATTTTATTGGCTTAATCGATGCTCTAGATTATCAGAATTATGATAAAAATAATTTTAATATAAATTTATATAAACACATTTAATAAATGCGTGCTCTTTCGGTGGCGTACTGTACTACGTAGTATACTACGAGACCGTAATTTTGTGCAAACAAATTTTTTGTTAAAATTTTGTTATTTTATTGGCTTAATCGATGCTCTAGATTATCAGAATTATGATAAAAATAATTTTAATATAAATTTATATAAACACATTTAATAAATGCGTGCTCTTTCGGTGGCGTACTGTACTACGTAGTATACTACGAGACCGTAATTTTGTGCAAACAAATTTTTTGTTCAAATTTTAATATTTTATTGGCTTAATCGATGCTCTAGATTATCAGAATTATGATAAAAATAATTTTAATATAAATTTATATAAACACATTTAATAAATGCGTGCTCTTTCGGTGGCGTAATGTACTACGTAGTATACTACGAGACCGTAATTTTGTGCAAACAAATTTTTTGTTAAAATTTTATTATTTTATTGGCTTAATCGATGCTCTAGATTATCAGAACTATGATAAAAATAATTTTAATATAAATTTATATAAACACATTTAATAAATGCGTGCTCTTTCGGTGGCGTACTGTACTACGTAGTATACTACGAGACCGTAATTTTGTGCAAACAAATTTTTTGTTAAAATTCTATTATTTTATTGGCTTAATCGATGCTCTAGATTATCAGAATTATGATAAAAATAATTTTAATATAAATTTATATAAACACATTTAATAAATGCGTGCTCTTTCGGTGGCGTACTGTACTACGTAGTATACTACGAGACCGTAATTTTGTGCAAACAAATTTTTTGTTAGAATTTTATTATTTTATTGGCTTAATCGATGCTCTAGATTATCAGAATTATGATAAAAATAATTTTAATATAAATTTATATAAACACATTTAATAAATGCGTGCTCTTTCGGTGGCGTACTGTACTACGTAGTATACTACGAGACCGTAATTTTGTGCAAACAAATTTTTTGTTAAAATTTTATTATTTAATTGGCTTAATCGATGCTCTAGATTATCAGAATTATGATAAAAATAATTTTAATATAAATTTATATAAACACATTTAATAAATGCGTGCTCTTTCGGTGGCGTACTGTACTACGTAGTATACTACGAGACTGTAATTTTGTGCAAACAAATTTTTTGTTAAAATTTTATTATTATATTGGCTTAATCGATGCTCTAGATTATCAGAATTATGATAAAAATAATTTTAATATAAATTTATATAAACACATTTAATAAATGCGTGCTCTTTCGGTGGCGTACTGTACTACGTAGTATACTACGAGACCGTAATTTTGTGCAAACAAATTTTTTGTTAAAATTTTAATATTTTATTGGCTTAATCGATGCTCTAGATTATCAGAATTATGATAAAAATAATTTTAATATAAATTTATATAAACACATTTAATAAATGCGTGCTCTTTCGATCGCGTACTGTACTACGTAGTATACTACGAGACCGTAATTTTGTGCAAACAAATTTTTTGTTAAAATTTTATTATTTTATTGGCTTAATCGATGCTCTAGATTATCAGAATTATGATAAAAATAATTTTGTGCTCTAGATTATCAGAATTATGATAAAAATAATTTTAATATAAATTTATATAAACACATTTAATAAATGCGTTTTTTGTTAAAATTTTATTATTTTATTGGCTTAATCGATGCTCTAGATTATCAGAATTATGATAAAAATAATTTTAATATAAATTTATATAAACACATTTAATAAATGCGTGCTCTTTCGGTGGCGTACTGTACTACGTAGTATACTACGAGACCGTAATTTTGTGCAAACAAATTTTCTGTTAAAATTTTATTATTTTATTGGCTTAATCGATGCTCTAGATTATCAGAATTATGATAAAAATAATTTTAATATAAATTTATATAAACACATTTAATAAATGCGTGCTCTATCGGAGGCGTACTGTACTACGTAGTATACTACGAGACCGTAATTTTGTGCAAACAAATTTTTTGTTAAAATTTTAATATTTTATTAGCTTAATCGATGCTCTAGATTATCAGAATTATGATAAAAGTAATTTTAATATAAATTTATATAAACACATTTAATAAATGCGTGCTCTTTCGGTGGCGTACTGTACTACGTAGTATACTACGAGACCGTAATTTTGTGCAAACAAATTTTATGTTAAAATTTTATTATTTTATTGGCTTAATCGATGCTCTAGATTATCAGAATTATGATAAAAATAATTTTAATATAAATTTATATAAACACATTTAATAAATGCGTGCTCTATCGGAGGCGTACTGTACTACGTAGCATACTACGAGACCGTAATTTTGTGCAAACAAATTTTTTGTTAAAATTTTAATATTTTATTGGCTTAATCGATGCTCTAGATTATCAGAATTATGATAAAAATAATTAAAATATAAATTTATATAAACACATTTAATAAATGCGTGCTCTTTCGGTGGCGTACTGTACTACGTAGTATACTACGAGACCGTAATTTTGTGCAAACAAATTTTTTGTTAAAATTTTAATATTTTATTGGCTTAATCGATGCTCTAGATTATCAGAATTATGATAAAAATAATTTTAATATAAATTTATATAAACACATTTAATAAATGCGTGCTTTATCGGAGGCGTACTGTACTACGTAGTATACTACGAGACCGTAATTTTGTGCAAACAAATTTTTTGTTAAAATTTTATTATTCTATTGGCTTAATCGATGCTCTAGATTATCAGAATTATGATAAAAATAATTTTAATATAAATTTATATAGACACATTTAATAAATGCGTGCTCTTTCGGTGGCGTACTGTACTACGTAGTATACTACGAGACCGTAATTTTGTGCAAACAAATTTTTTGTTAAAATTTTATTATTTTATTGGCTTAATCGATGCTCTAGGTTATCAGAATTATGATAAAAATAATTTTAATATAAATTTATATAAACACATTTAATAAATGCGTGCTCTTTCGGTGGCGTACTGTACTACGTAGTATACTACGAGACCGTAATTTTGTGTAAACAAATTTTTTGTTAAAATTTTATTATTTTATTGGCTTAATCGATGCTCTAGATTATCAGAATTATGATAAAAATAATTAAAATATAAATTTATATAAACATATTTAATAAATGCGTGCTCTTTCGGTGGCGTACTGTACTACGTAGTATACTACGAGACCGTAATTTTGTGCAAACAAATTTTTTGTTAAAATTTTATTATTTTATTGGCTTAATCGATGCTCTAGGTTATCAGAATTATGATAAAAATAATTTTAATATAAATTTATATAAACACATTTAATAAATGCGTGCTCTTTCGGTGGCGTACTGTACTACGTAGTATACTACGAGACCGTAATTTTGTGCAAACAAATTTTTTGTTAAAATTTCATTATTTTATTGGCTTAATCGATGCTCTAGATTATCAGAATTATGATAAAAATAATTTTAATATAAATTTATATAAACACATTTAATAAATGCGTGCTCTTTCGGTGGCGTACTGTACTACGTAGTATACTACGAGACCGTAATTTTGTGCAAACAAATTTTTTGTTAAAATTTTAATATTTTATTGGCTTAATCGATGCTCTAGATTATCAGAATTATGATAAAAATAATTTTAATATAAATTTATATAAACACATTTAATAAATGCGTGCTCTTTCGGTGGCGTACTGTACTACGTAGTATACTACGAGACCGTAATTTTGTGCAAACAAATTTTTTGTTAAAATTTTATTATTTTATTGGCTTAATCGATGCTCTAGGTTATCAGAATTATGATAAAAATAATTTTAATATAAATTTATATAAACACATTTAATAAATGCGTGCTCTTTCGGTGGCGTACTGTACTACGTAGTATACTACGAGACCGTAATTTTGTGCAAACAAATTTTTTGTTAAAATTTTGTTATTTTATTGGCTTAATCGATGCTCTAGATTATCAGAATTATGATAAAAATAATTTTAATATAAATTTATATAAACACATTTAATAAATGCGTGCTCTTTCGGTGGCGTACTGTACTAGGTAGTATACTACGAGACCGTAATTTTGTGCAAACAAATTTTTTGTTAAAATTTTGTTATTTTATTGGCTTAATCGATGCTCTAGATTATCAGAATTATGATAAAAATAATTTTAATATAAATTTATATAAACACATTTAATAAATGCGTGCTCTTTCGGTGGCGTACTGTACTACGTAGTATACTACGAGCCCGTAATTTTGTGCAAACAAATTTTTAGTTAAAATTTTAATATTCTATTGGCTTAATCGATGCTCTAGATTATCAGAATTATGATAAAAATAATTTTAATATAAATTTATATAAACACATTTAATAAATGCGTGCTCTTTCGGTGGCGTACTGTACTATGTAGTATACTACGAGACCGTAATTTTGTGCAAACAAATTTTTTGTTAAAATTTTATTATTTTATTGGCTTAATCGATGCTCTAGATTATCAGAATTATGATAAAAATAATTTTAATATAAATTTATATAAACACATTTAATAAATGCGTGCTCTTTCGGTGGCGTACTGTACTACGTAGTATACTACGAGACCGTAATTTTGTGCAAACAAATTTTTTGTTAAAATTTTGTTATTTAATTGGCTTAATCGATGCTCTAGATTATCAGAATTATGATAAAAATAATTTTAATATAAATTTATATAAACACATTTAATAAATGCGTGCTCTTTCGGTGGCGTACTGTACTACGTAGTATACTACGAGACCGTAATTTTGTGCAAACAAATTTTTTGTTCAAATTTTAATATTTTATTGGCTTAATCGATGCTCTAGATTATCAGAATTATGATAAAAATAATTTTAATATAAATTTATATAAACACATTTAATAAATGCGTGCTCTTTCGGTGGCGTAATGTACTACGTAGTATACTACGAGACCGTAATTTTGTGCAAACAAATTTTTTGTTAAAATTTTATTATTTTATTGGCTTAATCGATGCTCTAGATTATCAGAACTATGATAAAAATAATTTTAATATAAATTTATATAAACACATTTAATAAATGCGTGCTCTTTCGGTGGCGTACTGTACTACGTAGTATACTACGAGACCGTAATTTTGTGCAAACAAATTTTTTGTTAAAATTCTATTATTTTATTGGCTTAATCGATGCTCTAGATTATCAGAATTATGATAAAAATAATTTTAATATAAATTTATATAAACACATTTAATAAATGCGTGCTCTTTCGGTGGCGTACTGTACTACGTAGTATACTACGAGACCGTAATTTTGTGCAAACAAATTTTTTGTTAGAATTTTATTATTTTATTGGCTTAATCGATGCTCTAGATTATCAGAATTATGATAAAAATAATTTTAATATAAATTTATATAAACACATTTAATAAATGCGTGCTCTTTCGGTGGCGTACTGTACTACGTAGTATACTACGAGACCGTAATTTTGTGCAAACAAATTTTTTGTTAAAATTTTATTATTTAATTGGCTTAATCGATGCTCTAGATTATCAGAATTATGATAAAAATAATTTTAATATAAATTTATATAAACACATTTAATAAATGCGTGCTCTTTCGGTGGCGTACTGTACTACGTAGTATACTACGAGACCGTAATTTTGTGCAAACAAATTTTTTGTTAAAATTTTATTATTATATTGGCTTAATCGATGCTCTAGATTATCAGAATTATGATAAAAATAATTTTAATATAAATTTATATAAACACATTTAATAAATGCGTGCTCTTTCGGTGGCGTACTGTACTACGTAGTATACTACGAGACCGTAATTTTGTGCAAACAAATTTTTTGTTAAAATTTTAATATTTTATTGGCTTAATCGATGCTCTAGATTATCAGAATTATGATAAAAATAATTTTAATATAAATTTATATAAACACATTTAATAAATGCGTGCTCTTTCGATGGCGTACTGTACTACGTAGTATACTACGAGACCGTAATTTTGTGCAAACAAATTTTTTGTTAAAATTTTATTATTTTATTGGCTTAATCGATGCTCTAGATTATCAGAATTATGATAAAAATAATTTTGTGCTCTAGATTATCAGAATTATGATAAAAATAATTTTAATATAAATTTATATAAATACATTTAATAAATGCGTTTTTTGTTAAAATTTTATTATTTTATTGGCTTAATCGATGCTCTAGGTTATCAGAATTATGATAAAAATAATTTTAATATAAATTTATATAAACACATTTAATAAATGCGTGCTCTTTCGGTGGCGTACTGTACTATGTAGTATACTACGAGACCGTAATTTTGTGCAAACAAATTTTCTGTTAAAATTTTATTATTTTATTGGCTTAATCGATGCTCTAGATTATCAGAATTATGATAAAAATAATTTTAATATAAATTTATATAAACACATTTAATAAATGCGTGCTCTATCGGAGGCGTACTGTACTACGTAGTATACTACGAGACCGTAATTTTGTGCAAACAAATTTTTTGTTAAAATTTTAATATTTTATTAGCTTAATCGATGCTCTAGATTATCAGAATTATGATAAAAGTAATTTTAATATAAATTTATATAAACACATTTAATAAATGCGTGCTCTTTCGGTGGCGTACTGTACTACGTAGTATACTACGAGACCGTAATTTTGTGCAAACAAATTTTTTGTTCAAATTTTAATATTTTATTGGCTTAATCGATGCTCTAGATTATCAGAATTATGATAAAAATAATTTTAATATAAATTTATATAAACACATTTAATAAATGCGTGCTCTATCGGAGGCGTACTGTACTACGTAGTATACTACGAGACCGTAATTTTGTGCAAACAAATTTTTTGTTAAAATTTTATTATTCTATTGGCTTAATCGATGCTCTAGATTATCAGAATTATGATAAAAATAATTTTAATATAAATTTATATAAACACATTTAATAAATGCGTGCTCTTTCGGTGGCGTACTGTACTACGTAGTATACTACGAGACCGTAATTTTGTGCAAACAAATTTTTTGTTAAAATTTTATTATTTAATTGGCTTAATCGATGCTCTAGATTATCAGAATTATGATAAAAATAATTTTAATATAAATTTATATAAACACATTTAATAAATGCGTGCTCTTTCAGTGGCGTACTGTACTACGTAGTATACTACGAGACCGTAATTTTGAGCAAACAAATTTTTTGTTAAAATTTTATTGTTAAAATTTGGTTATTTTATTGGCTTAATCGATGCTCTAGATTATCAGAATTATGATAAAAATAATTTTGTGCTCTAGATTATCAGAATTATGATAAAAATAATTTTAATATAAATTTATATAAACACATTTAATAAATGCGTTTTTTGTTAAAATTTTATTATTTTATTGGCTTAATCGATGCTCTAGGTTATCAGAATTATGATAAAAATAATTTTAATATAAATTTATATAAACACATTTAATAAATGCGTGCTCTTTCGGTGGCGTACTGTACTACGTAGTATACTACGAGACCGTAATTTTGTGCAAACAAATTTTTTGTTAAAATTTTATTATTCTATTGGCTTAATCGATGCTCTAGATTATCAGAATTATGATAAAAATAGTTTTAATATAAATTTATATAAACACATTTAATAAATGCGTGCTCTTTCGATGGCGTACTGTACTACGTAGTATACTACGAGACCGTAATTTTGTGCAAACAAATTTTTTGTTAAAATTTTATTATTTTATTGGCTTAATCGATGCTCTAGATTATCAGAATTATGATAAAAATAATTTTGTGCTCTAGATTATCAGAATTATGATAAAAATAATTTTAATATAAATTTATATAAACACATTTAATAAATGCGTTTTTTGTTAAAATTTTATTATTTTATTGGCTTAATCGATGCTCTAGGTTATCAGAATTATGATAAAAATAATTTTAATATAAATTTATATAAACACATTTAATAAATGCGTGCTCTTTCGGTGGCGTACTGTACTACGTAGTATACTACGAGACCGTAATTTTGTGCAAACAAATTTTTTGTTAAAATTTTATTATTTTATTGGCTTAATCGATGCTCTAGATTATCAGAATTATGATAAAAATAATTTTAATATAAATTTATATAAACACATTTAATAAATGCGTGCTCTATCGGAGGCGTACTGTACTACGTAGTATACTACGAGACCGTAATTTTGTGCAAACAAATTTTTTGTTAAAATTTTAATATTTTATTGGCTTAATCAATGCTCTAGATTATCAGAATTATGATAAAAGTAATTTTAATATAAATTTATATAAACACATTTAATAAATGCGTGCTCTTTCGGTGGCGTACTGTACTACGTAGTATACTACGAGACCGTAATTTTGAGCAAACAAATTTTTTGTTAAAATTTTAATATTTTATTGGCTTAATCGATGCTCTAGATTATCAGAATTATGATAAAAATAATTTTAATATAAATTTATATAAACAAATTTAATAAATGCGTGCTCTATCGGAGGCGTACTGTACTACGTAGTATACTACGAGACCGTAATTTTGTGCAAACAAATTTTTTGTTAAAATTTTATTATTCTATTGGCTTAATCGATGCTCTAGATTATCAGAATTATGATAAAAATAATTTTAATATAAATTTATATAAACACATTTAATAAATGCGTGCTCTTTCGGTGGCGTACTGTACTACGTAGTATACTACGAGACCGTAATTTTGTGCAAACAAATTTTTTGTTAAAATTTTATTATTTAATTGGCTTAATCGATGCTCTAGATTATCAGAATTATGATAAAAATAATTTTAATATAAATTTATATAAACACATTTAATAAATGCGTGCTCTTTCGGTGGCGTACTGTACTACGTAGTATACTACGAGACCGTAATTTTGTGCAAACAAATTTTTTGTTAAAATTTTATTATTATATTGGCTTAATCGATGCTCTAGATTATCAGAATTATGATAAAAATAATTTTAATATAAATTTATATAAACACATTTAATAAATGCGTGCTCTTTCGGTGGCGTACTGTACTACGTAGTATACTACGAGACCGCAATTTTGTGCAAACAAATTTTTTGTTAAAATTTTATTATTTTATTGGCTTAATCGATGCTCTAGATTATCAGAATTATGATAAAAATAATTTTAATATAAATTTATATAAACACATTTAATAAATGCGTGCTCTTTCGGTGGCGTACTGTACTACGTAGTATACTACGAGACCGTAATTTTGTGCAAACAAATTTTCTGTTAAAATTTTATTATTTTATTGGCTTAATCGATGCTCTAGGTTATCAGAATTATGATAAAAATAATTTTAATATAAATTTATATAAACACATTTAATAAATGCGTGCTCTATCGGAGGCGTACTGTACTACGTAGTATACTACGAGACCGCAATTTTGTGCAAACAAATTTTTTGTTAAAATTTTATTATTTTATTGGCTTAATCGATGCTCTAGATTATCAGAATTATGATAAAAATAATTTTAATATAAATTTATATAAACACATTTAATAAATGCGTTTTTTGTTAAAATTTTATTATTTTATTGGCTTAATCGATGCTCTAGGTTATCAGAATTATGATAAAAATAATTTTAATATAAATTTATATAAACACATTTAATAAATGCGTGCTCTTTCGGTGGCGTACTGTACTACGTAGTATACTACGAGACCGTAATTTTGTGCAAACAAATTTTCTGTTAAAATTTTATTATTTTATTGGCTTAATCGATGCTCTAGGTTATCAGAATTATGATAAAAATAATTTTAATATAAATTTATATAAACACATTTAATAAATGCGTGCTCTATCGGAGGCGTACTGTACAACGTAGCATACTATGAGACCGTAATTTTGTGCAAACAAATTTTTTGTTAAAATTTTAATATTTTATTGGCTTAATCGATGCTCTAGATTATCAGAATTATGATAAAAATAATTAAAATATAAATTTATATAAACACATTTAATAAATGCGTGCTCTTTCGGTGGCGTACTGTACTACGTAGTATACTACGAGACCGTAATTTTGTGCAAACAAATTTTTTGTTAAAATTTTATTATTTTATTGGCTTAATCGATGCTCTAGATTATCAGAATTATGATAAAAATAATTTAATATAAATTTATATAAACACATTTAATAAATGCGTGCTTTATCGGAGGCGTACTGTACTACGTAGTATACTACGAGACCGTAATTTTGTGCAAACAAATTTTTTGTTAAAATTTTATTATTCTATTGGCTTAATCGATGCTCTAGATTATCAGAATTATGATAAAAATAATTTTAATATAAATTTATATAAACACATTTAATAAATGCGTGCTCTTTCGGTGGCGTACTGTACTACGTAGTATACTACGAGACCGTAATTTTGTGCAAACAAATTTTTTGTTAAAATTTTAATATTCTATTGGCTTAATCGATGCTCTAGATTATCAGAATTATGATAAAAATAATTTTAATATAAATTTATATAAACATATTTAATAAATGCGTGCTCTTTCGGTGGCGTACTGTACTACGTAGTATACTACGAGACCGTAATTTTGTGCAAACAAATTTTTTGTTAAAATTTTATTATTTTATTGGCTTAATCGATGCTCTAGGTTATCAGAATTATGATAAAAATAATTCTAATATAAATTTATATAAATACATTTAATAAATGCGTGCTCTTTCGGTGGCGTACTGTACTACGTAGTATACTACGAGACCGTAATTTTGTGCAAACAAATTTTTTGTTAAAATTTTATTATTTTATTGGCTTAATCGATGCTCTAGATTATCAGAATTATGATAAAAATAATTTTAATATAAATTTATATAAACACATTTAATAAATGCGTGCTCTTTCGGTGGCGTACTGTACTACGTAGTATACTACGAGACCGTAATTTTGTGCAAACAAATTTTTTGTTAAAATTTTATTATTTGATTGGCTTAATCGATGCTCTAGATTATCAGAATTATGATAAAAATAATTTTAATATAAATTTATATAAACACATTTAATAAATGCGTGCTCTTCGGTGGCGTACTGTACTACGTAGTATACTACGAGACCGTAATTTTGTGCAAACAAATTTTTTGTTAAAATTTTATTATTATATTGGCTTAATCGATGCTCTAGATTATCAGAATTATGATAAAAATAATTTTAATATAAATTTATATAAACAAATTTAATAAATGCGTGCTCTTTCGGTGGCGTACTGTACTACGTAGTATACTACGAGACCGTAATTTTGTGCAAACAAATTTTTTGTTAAAATTTTAATATTTTATTGGCTTAATCGATGCTCTAGATTATCAGAATTATGATAAAAATAATTTTAATATAAATTTATATAAACACATTTAATAAATGCGTGCTCTTTCGGTGGCGTACTGTACTACGTAGTATACTACGAGACCGTAATTTTGTGCAAACAAATTTTTTGTTAAAATTTTAATATTTTATTGGCTTAATCGATGCTCTAGGTTATCAGAATTATGATAAAAATAATTTTAATATAAATTTATATAAACACATTTAATAAATGCGTGCTCTTTCGGTGGCGTACTGTACTACGTAGTATACTACGAGCCCGTAATTTTGTGCAAACAAATTTTTTGTTAAAATTTTAATATTCTATTGGCTTAATCGATGCTCTAGATTATCAGAATTATGATAAAAATAATTTTAATATAAATTTATATAAACACATTTAATAAATGCGTGCTCTTTCGGTGGCGTACTGTACTATGTAGTATACTACGAGACCGTAATTTTGTGCAAACAAATTTTTTGTTAAAATTTTATTATTTTATTGGCTTAATCGATGCTCTAGATTATCAGAATTATGATAAAAATAATTTTAATATAAATTTATATAAACACATTTAATAAATGCGTGCTCTTTCGGTGGCGTACTGTACTACGTAGTATACTACGAGACCGTAATTTTGTGCAAACAAATTTTTTGTTAAAATTTTATTATTTTATTGGCTTAATCGGATCTCTAGATTATCAGAATTATGATAAAAGTAATTTTAATATAAATTTATATAAACACATTTAATAAATGCGTGCTCTTTCGGTGGCGTACTGTACTACGTAGTATACTACGAGACCGTAATTTTGTGCAAACAAATTTTTTGTTAAAATTTTGTTATTTTATTGGCTTAATCGATGCTCTAGATTATCAGAATTATGATAAAAATAATTTTAATATAAATTTATATAAACACATTTAATAAATGCGTGCTCTTTCTGTGGCGTACTGTACTACGTAGTATACTACGAGACCGTAATTTGTGCAAACAAATTTTTGTTAAAATTTTAATATTTTATTGGCTTAATCGATGCTCTAGATTATCAGAATTATGATAAAAATAATTTTAATATAAATTTATATAAACACATTTAATAAATGCGTGCTCTTTCGGTGGCGTACTGTACTACGTAGTATACTACGAGACCGTAATTTTGTGCAAACAAATTTTTTGTTAAAATTTTATTATTTTATTGGCTTAATCGATGCTCTAGGTTATCAGAATTATGATAAAAATAATTTTAATATAAATTTATATAAACACATTTAATAAATGCGTGCTCTTTCTGTGGCGTACTGTACTACGTAGTATACTACGAGACCGTAATTTTGTGCAAACAAATTTTTTGTTAAAATTTTATTATTTTATTGGCTTAATCGATGCTCTAGATTATCAGAATTATGATAAAAATAATTTTAATATAAATTTATATAAACACATTTAATAAATGCGTGCTCTTTCGGTGGCGTACTGTACTACGTAGTATACTACGAGACCGTAATTTTGTGCAAACAAATTTTTTGTTAAAATTTTATTATTTTATTGGCTTAATCGATGCTCTAGGTTATCAGAATTATGATAAAAATAATTTTAATATAAATTTATATAAACACATTTAATAAATGCGTGCTCTTTCGGTGGCGTACTGTACTACGTAGTATACTACGAGCCCGTAATTTTGTGCAAACAAATTTTTTGTTAAAATTTTAATATTCTATTGGCTTAATCGATGCTCTAGATTATCAGAATTATGATAAAAATAATTTTAATATAAATTTATATAAACACATTTAATAAATGCGTGCTCTTTCGGTGGCGTACTGTACTACGTAGTATACTACGAGACCGTAATTTTGTGCAAACAAATTTTTTGTTAAAATTTTAATATTTTATTGGCTTAATCGATGCTCTAGATTATCAGAATTATGATAAAAGTAATTTTAATATAAATTTTTATAAACACATTTAATAAATGCGTGCTCTTTCGGTGGCGTACTGTATTACGTAGTATACTACGAAACCGTAATTTTGTGCAAACAAATTTTTTGTTAAAATTTTATTATTTTATTGGCTTAATCGATGCTCTAGATTATCAGAATTATGATAAAAATAATTTTAATATAAATTTATATAAACACATTTAATAAATGCGTGCTCTTTCGGTGGCGTACTGTACTACGTAGTATGCTACGAGACCGTAATTTTGTGCAAACAAATTTTTTGTTAAAATTTTATTATTTTATTGGCTTAATCGATGCTCTAGATTATCAGAATTATGATAAAAATAATTTTAATATAAATTTATATAAACACATTTAATAAATGCGTGCTCTTTCGGTGGCGTACTGTACTACGTAGTATACTACGAGACCGTAATTTTGTGCAAACAAATTTTTTGTTAAAATTTTATTATTATATTGGCTTAATCGATGCTCTAGATTATCAGAATTATGATAAAAATAATTTTAATATAAATTTATATAAACACATTTAATAAATGCGTGCTCTTTCGGTGGCGTACTGTACTACGTAGTATACTACGAGACCGTAATTTTGTGCAAACAAATTTTTTGTTAAAATTTTATTATTTTATTGGCTTAATCGATGCTCTAGGTTATCAGAATTATGATAAAAATAATTTTAATATAAATTTATATAAACACATTTAATAAATGCGTGCTCTTTCGGTGGCGTACTGTACTACGTAGTATACTACGAGCCCGTAATTTTGTGCAAACAAATTTTTTGTTAAAATTTTAATATTCTATTGGCTTAATCGATGCTCTAGATTATCAGAATTATGATAAAAATAATTTTAATATAAATTTATATAAACACATTTAATAAATGCGTGCTCTTTCGGTGGCGTACTGTACTACGTATGATAGTATACTACGAGACCGTAATTTTGTGCAAACAAATTTTTTGTTCAAATTTTATTATTTTATTGGCTTAATCGATGCTCTAGGTTATCAGAATTATGATAAAAATAATTTTAATATAAATTTATATAAACACATTTAATAAATGCGTGCTCTTTCGGTGGCGTACTGTACTACGTAGTATACTACGAGCCCGTAATTTTGTGCAAACAAATTTTTTGTTAAAATTTTAATATTCTATTGGCTTAATCGATGCTCTAGATTATCAGAATTATGATCAAAATAATTTTAAAATAAATTTATATAAACACATTTAATAAATGCGTGCTCTTTCGGTGGCGTACTGTACTACGTAGTATACTACGAGACCGTAATTTTGTGCAAACAAATTTTTTGTTAAAATTTTATTATTATATTGGCTTAATCGATGATCTAGGTTTTCAGAATTATGATAAAAATAATTTTAATATAAATTTATCATATATAAACACATTTAATAAATGCGTGCTCTTTCGGTGGCGTACTGTACTACGTAGTATACTACGAGCCCGTAATTTTGTGCAAACAAATTTTTTGTTAAAATTTTAATATTTTTATTGGCTTAATCGATGCTCTAGATTATCAGAATTATGATAAAAATAATTTTAATATAAATTTATATAAACACATTTAATAAATGCGTGCTCTTTCGGTGGCGTACTGTACTACGTAGTATACTAGGAGACCGTAATTTTGTGCAAACAAATTTTTTGTAAAATTTTATTATTATATTGGCTTAATCGATGCTCTAGATTATCAGAATTATGATAAAAATAATTTTAATATAAATTTATATAAACACATTTAATAAATGCGTGCTCTTTCGGTGGCGTACTGTACTACGTAGTATACTACGAGACCGTAATTTTGTGCAAACAAATTTTTTGTTAAAATTTTATTATTTTATTGGCTTAATCGATGCTCTAGATTATCAGAATTATGATAAAAATAATTTTAATATAAATTTATATAAACACATTTAATAAATGCGTGCTCTTTCGGTGGCGTACTGTACTACGTAGTATACTACGAGACCGTAATTTTGTGCAAACAAATTTTTTGTTAAAATTTTATTATTTTATTGGCTTAATCGATGCTCTAGGTTATCAGAATTATGATAAAAATAATTTTAATATAAATTTATATAAACACATTTAATAAATGCGTGCTCTTTCGGTGGCGTACTGTACTACGTAGTATACTACGAGACCGTAATTTTGTGCAAACAAATTTTTTGTTAAAATTTTATTATTTTATTGGCTTAATCGATGCTCTAGGTTATCAGAATTATGATAAAAATAATTTTAATATAAATTTATATAAACACATTTAATAAATGCGTGCTCTTTCGGTGGCGTACTGTACTACGTAGTATACTACGAGACCGTAATTTTGTGCAAACAAATTTTTTGTTAAAATTTTATTATTTTATTGGCTTAATCGATGCTCTAGATTATCAGAATTATGATAAAAATAATTTTAATATAAATTTATATAAACACATTTAATAAATGCGTGCTCTTTCGGTGGCGTACTGTACTACGTAGTATACTACGAGACCGTAATTTTGTGCAAACAAATTTTTTGTTAAAATTTTATTATTTTATTGGCTTAATCGATGCTCTAGATTATCAGAATTATGATAAAAATAATTTTAATATAAATTTATATAAACACATTTAATAAATGCGTGCTCTTTCGGTGGCGTACTGTACTACGTAGTATACTACGAGACCGTAATTTTGTGCAAACAAATTTTTTGTTAAAATTTTATTATTTTATTGGCTTAATCGATGCTCTAGATTATCAGAATTATGATAAAAATAATTTTAATATAAATTTATATAAACACATTTAATAAATGCGTGCTCTTTCGGTGGCGTACTGTACTACGTAGTATACTACGAGACCGTAATTTTGTGCAAACAAATTTTTTGTTAAAATTTTATTATTTTATTGGCTTAATCGATGCTCTAGGTTATCAGAATTATGATAAAAATAATTTTAATATAAATTTATATAAACACATTTAATAAATGCGTGCTCTTTCGGTGGCGTACTGTACTACGTAGTATACTACGAGCCCGTAATTTTGTGCAAACAAATTTTTTGTTAAAATTTTAATATTCTATTGGCTTAATCGATGCTCTAGATTATCAGAATTATGATAAAAATAATTTTAATATAAATTTATATAAACACATTTAATAAATGCGTGCTCTTTCGGTGGCGTACTGTACTACGTAGTATACTACGAGACCGTAATTTTGTGCAAACAAATTTTTTGTTAAAATTTTAATATTTTATTGGCTTAATCGATGCTCTAGATTATCAGAATTATGATAAAAATAATTTTAATATAAATTTATATAAACACATTTAATAAATGCGTGCTCTTTCGGTGGCGTACTGTACTACGTAGTATACTACGAGACCGTAATTTTGTGCAAACAAATTTTTTGTTAAAATTTTATTATTATATTGGCTTAATCGATGCTCTAGATTATCAGAATTATGATAAAAATAATTTTAATATAAATTTATATAAACACATTTAATAAATGCGTGCTCTTTCGGTGGCGTACTGTACTACGTAGTATACTACGAGACCGTAATTTTGTGCAAACAAATTTTTTGTTAAAATTTTATTATTTTATTGGCTTAATCGATGCTCTAGATTATCAGAATTATGATAAAAATAATTTTAATATAAATTTATATAAACACATTTAATAAATGCGTGCTCTTTCGGTGGCGTACTGTACTACGTAGTATACTACGAGACCGTAATTTTGTGCAAACAAATTTTTTGTTAAAATTTTATTATTTTATTGGCTTAATCGATGCTCTAGATTATCAGAATTATGATAAAAATAATTTTAATATAAATTTATATAAACACATTTAATAAATGCGTGCTCTTTCGGTGGCGTACTGTACTACGTAGTATACTACGAGACCGTAATTTTGTGCAAACAAATTTTTTGTTAAAATTTTAATATTTTATTGGCTTAATCGATGCTCTAGATTATCAGAATTATGATAAAAATAATTTTAATATAAATTTATATAAACACATTTAATAAATGCGTGCTCTTTCGGTGGCGTACTGTACTACGTAGTATACTACGAGACCGTAATTTTGTGCAAACAAATTTTTTGTTAAAATTTTAATATTTTATTGGCTTAATCGATGCTCTAGATTATCAGAATTATGATAAAAATAATTTTAATATAAATTTATATAAACACATTTAATAAATGCGTGCTCTTTCGGTGGCGTACTGTACTACGTAGTATACTACGAGACCGTAATTTTGTGCAAACAAATTTTTTGTTAAAATTTTATTATTTTATTGGCTTAATCGATGCTCTAGATTATCAGAATTATGATAAAAATAATTTTAATATAAATTTATATAAACACATTTAATAAATGCGTGCTCTTTCGGTGGCGTACTGTACTACGTAGTATACTACGAGACCGTAATTTTGTGCAAACAAATTTTTTGTTAAAATTTTATTATTTTATTGGCTTAATCGATGCTCTAGGTTATCAGAATTATGATAAAAATAATTTTAATATAAATTTATATAAACACATTTAATAAATGCGTGCTCTTTCGGTGGCGTACTGTACTACGTAGTATACTACGAGACCGTAATTTTGTGCAAACAAATTTTTTGTTAAAATTTTATTATTTTATTGGCTTAATCGATGCTCTAGATTATCAGAATTATGATAAAAATAATTTTAATATAAATTTATATAAACACATTTAATAAATGCGTGCTCTTTCGGTGGCGTACTGTACTACGTAGTATACTACGAGACCGTAATTTTGTGCAAACAAATTTTTTGTTAAAATTTTATTATTTTATTGGCTTAATCGATGCTCTAGATTATCAGAATTATGATAAAAATAATTTTAATATAAATTTATATAAACACATTTAATAAATGCGTGCTCTTTCGGTGGCGTACTGTACTACGTAGTATACTACGAGACCGTAATTTTGTGCAAACAAATTTTTTGTTAAAATTTTATTATTTTATTGGCTTAATCGATGCTCTAGATTATCAGAATTATGATAAAAATAATTTTAATATAAATTTATATAAACACATTTAATAAATGCGTGCTCTTTCGGTGGCGTACTGTACTACGTAGTATACTACGAGACCGTAATTTTGTGCAAACAAATTTTTTGTTAAAATTTTATTATTTTATTGGCTTAATCGATGCTCTAGATTATCAGAATTATGATAAAAATAATTTTAATATAAATTTATATAAACACATTTAATAAATGCGTGCTCTTTCGGTGGCGTACTGTACTACGTAGTATACTACGAGACCGTAATTTTGTGCAAACAAATTTTTTGTTAAAATTTTATTATTTTATTGGCTTAATCGATGCTCTAGGTTATCAGAATTATGATAAAAATAATTTTAATATAAATTTATATAAACACATTTAATAAATGCGTGCTCTTTCGGTGGCGTACTGTACTACGTAGTATACTACGAGACCGTAATTTTGTGCAAACAAATTTTTTGTTAAAATTTTATTATTTTATTGGCTTAATCGATGCTCTAGATTATCAGAATTATGATAAAAATAATTTTAATATAAATTTATATAAACACATTTAATAAATGCGTGCTCTTTCGGTGGCGTACTGTACTACGTAGTATACTACGAGACCGTAATTTTGTGCAAACAAATTTTTTGTTAAAATTTTATTATTTTATTGGCTTAATCGATGCTCTAGATTATCAGAATTATGATAAAAATAATTTTAATATAAATTTATATAAACACATTTAATAAATGCGTGCTCTTTCGGTGGCGTACTGTACTACGTAGTATACTACGAGACCGTAATTTTGTGCAAACAAATTTTTTGTTAAAATTTTATTATTTTATTGGCTTAATCGATGCTCTAGATTATCAGAATTATGATAAAAATAATTTTAATATAAATTTATATAAACACATTTAATAAATGCGTGCTCTTTCGGTGGCGTACTGTACTACGTAGTATACTACGAGACCGTAATTTTGTGCAAACAAATTTTTTGTTAAAATTTTATTATTTTATTGGCTTAATCGATGCTCTAGATTATCAGAATTATGATAAAAATAATTTTAATATAAATTTATATAAACACATTTAATAAATGCGTGCTCTTTCGGTGGCGTACTGTACTACGTAGTATACTACGAGACCGTAATTTTGTGCAAACAAATTTTTTGTTAAAATTTTATTATTTTATTGGCTTAATCGATGCTCTAGATTATCAGAATTATGATAAAAATAATTTTAATATAAATTTATATAAACACATTTAATAAATGCGTGCTCTTTCGGTGGCGTACTGTACTACGTAGTATACTACGAGACCGTAATTTTGTGCAAACAAATTTTTTGTTAAAATTTTATTATTTTATTGGCTTAATCGATGCTCTAGATTATCAGAATTATGATAAAAATAATTTTAATATAAATTTATATAAACACATTTAATAAATGCGTGCTCTTTCGGTGGCGTACTGTACTACGTAGTATACTACGAGACCGTAATTTTGTGCAAACAAATTTTTTGTTAAAATTTTATTATTTTATTGGCTTAATCGATGCTCTAGGTTATCAGAATTATGATAAAAATAATTTTAATATAAATTTATATAAACACATTTAATAAATGCGTGCTCTTTCGGTGGCGTACTGTACTACGTAGTATACTACGAGACCGTAATTTTGTGCAAACAAATTTTTTGTTAAAATTTTATTATTTTATTGGCTTAATCGATGCTCTAGATTATCAGAATTATGATAAAAATAATTTTAATATAAATTTATATAAACACATTTAATAAATGCGTGCTCTTTCGGTGGCGTACTGTACTACGTAGTATACTACGAGACCGTAATTTTGTGCAAACAAATTTTTTGTTAAAATTTTATTATTTTATTGGCTTAATCGATGCTCTAGATTATCAGAATTATGATAAAAATAATTTTAATATAAATTTATATAAACACATTTAATAAATGCGTGCTCTTTCGGTGGCGTACTGTACTACGTAGTATACTACGAGACCGTAATTTTGTGCAAACAAATTTTTTGTTAAAATTTTATTATTTTATTGGCTTAATCGATGCTCTAGATTATCAGAATTATGATAAAAATAATTTTAATATAAATTTATATAAACACATTTAATAAATGCGTGCTCTTTCGGTGGCGTACTGTACTACGTAGTATACTACGAGACCGTAATTTTGTGCAAACAAATTTTTTGTTAAAATTTTATTATTTTATTGGCTTAATCGATGCTCTAGATTATCAGAATTATGATAAAAATAATTTTAATATAAATTTATATAAACACATTTAATAAATGCGTGCTCTTTCGGTGGCGTACTGTACTACGTAGTATACTACGAGACCGTAATTTTGTGCAAACAAATTTTTTGTTAAAATTTTATTATTTTATTGGCTTAATCGATGCTCTAGGATTATCAGAATTATGATAAAAATAATTTTAATATAAATTTATATAAACACATTTAATAAATGCGTGCTCTTTCGGTGGCGTACTGTACTACGTAGTATACTACGAGACCGTAATTTTGTGCAAACAAATTTTTTGTTAAAATTTTATTATTTTATTGGCTTAATCGATGCTCTAGATTATCAGAATTATGATAAAAATAATTTTAATATAAATTTATATAAACACATTTAATAAATGCGTGCTCTTTCGGTGGCGTACTGTACTACGTAGTATACTACGAGACCGTAATTTTGTGCAAACAAATTTTTTGTTAAAATTTTATTATTTTATTGGCTTAATCGATGCTCTAGGTTATCAGAATTATGATAAAAATAATTTTAATATAAATTTATATAAACACATTTAATAAATGCGTGCTCTTTCGGTGGCGTACTGTACTACGTAGTATACTACGAGACCGTAATTTTGTGCAAACAAATTTTTTGTTAAAATTTTATTATTTTATTGGCTTAATCGATGCTCTAGATTATCAGAATTATGATAAAAATAATTTTAATATAAATTTATATAAACACATTTAATAAATGCGTGCTCTTTCGGTGGCGTACTGTACTACGTAGTATACTACGAGACCGTAATTTTGTGCAAACAAATTTTTTGTTAAAATTTTATTATTTTATTGGCTTAATCGATGCTCTAGATTATCAGAATTATGATAAAAATAATTTTAATATAAATTTATATAAACACATTTAATAAATGCGTGCTCTTTCGGTGGCGTACTGTACTACGTAGTATACTACGAGACCGTAATTTTGTGCAAACAAATTTTTTGTTAAAATTTTATTATTTTATTGGCTTAATCGATGCTCTAGATTATCAGAATTATGATAAAAATAATTTTAATATAAATTTATATAAACACATTTAATAAATGCGTGCTCTTTCGGTGGCGTACTGTACTACGTAGTATACTACGAGACCGTAATTTTGTGCAAACAAATTTTTTGTTAAAATTTTATTATTTTATTGGCTTAATCGATGCTCTAGATTATCAGAATTATGATAAAAATAATTTTAATATAAATTTATATAAACACATTTAATAAATGCGTGCTCTTTCGGTGGCGTACTGTACTACGTAGTATACTACGAGACCGTAATTTTGTGCAAACAAATTTTTTGTTAAAATTTTATTATTTTATTGGCTTAATCGATGCTCTAGGTTATCAGAATTATGATAAAAATAATTTTAATATAAATTTATATAAACACATTTAATAAATGCGTGCTCTTTCGGTGGCGTACTGTACTACGTAGTATACTACGAGACCGTAATTTTGTGCAAACAAATTTTTTGTTAAAATTTTATTATTTTATTGGCTTAATCGATGCTCTAGATTATCAGAATTATGATAAAAATAATTTTAATATAAATTTATATAAACACATTTAATAAATGCGTGCTCTTTCGGTGGCGTACTGTACTACGTAGTATACTACGAGACCGTAATTTTGTGCAAACAAATTTTTTGTTAAAATTTTATTATTTTATTGGCTTAATCGATGCTCTAGGTTATCAGAATTATGATAAAAATAATTTTAATATAAATTTATATAAACACATTTAATAAATGCGTGCTCTTTCGGTGGCGTACTGTACTACGTAGTATACTACGAGACCGTAATTTTGTGCAAACAAATTTTTTGTTAAAATTTTATTATTTTATTGGCTTAATCGATGCTCTAGATTATCAGAATTATGATAAAAATAATTTTAATATAAATTTATATAAACACATTTAATAAATGCGTGCTCTTTCGGTGGCGTACTGTACTACGTAGTATACTACGAGACCGTAATTTTGTGCAAACAAATTTTTTGTTAAAATTTTAATATTTTATTGGCTTAATCGATGCTCTAGATTATCAGAATTATGATAAAAATAATTTTAATATAAATTTATATAAACACATTTAATAAATGCGTGCTCTTTCGGTGGCGTACTGTACTACGTAGTATACTACGAGACCGTAATTTTGTGCAAACAAATTTTTTGTTAAAATTTTATTATTTTATTGGCTTAATCGATGCTCTAGGTTATCAGAATTATGATAAAAATAATTTTAATATAAATTTATATAAACACATTTAATAAATGCGTGCTCTTTCGGTGGCGTACTGTACTACGTAGTATACTACGAGACCGTAATTTTGTGCAAACAAATTTTTTGTTAAAATTTTATTATTTTATTGGCTTAATCGATGCTCTAGATTATCAGAATTATGATAAAAATAATTTTAATATAAATTTATATAAACACATTTAATAAATGCGTGCTCTTTCGGTGGCGTACTGTACTACGTAGTATACTACGAGACCGTAATTTTGTGCAAACAAATTTTTTGTTAAAATTTTATTATTTTATTGGCTTAATCGATGCTCTAGGTTATCAGAATTATGATAAAAATAATTTTAATATAAATTTATATAAACACATTTAATAAATGCGTGCTCTTTCGGTGGCGTACTGTACTACGTAGTATACTACGAGACCGTAATTTTGTGCAAACAAATTTTTTGTTAAAATTTTATTATTTTATTGGCTTAATCGATGCTCTAGATTATCAGAATTATGATAAAAATAATTTTAATATAAATTTATATAAACACATTTAATAAATGCGTGCTCTTTCGGTGGCGTACTGTACTACGTAGTATACTACGAGACCGTAATTTTGTGCAAACAAATTTTTTGTTAAAATTTTATTATTTTATTGGCTTAATCGATGCTCTAGATTATCAGAATTATGATAAAAATAATTTTAATATAAATTTATATAAACACATTTAATAAATGCGTGCTCTTTCGGTGGCGTACTGTACTACGTAGTATACTACGAGACCGTAATTTTGTGCAAACAAATTTTTTGTTAAAATTTTATTATTTTATTGGCTTAATCGATGCTCTAGGTTATCAGAATTATGATAAAAATAATTTTAATATAAATTTATATAAACACATTTAATAAATGCGTGCTCTTTCGGTGGCGTACTGTACTACGTAGTATACTACGAGACCGTAATTTTGTGCAAACAAATTTTTTGTTAAAATTTTAATTATTTTATTGGCTTAATCGATGCTCTAGATTATCAGAATTATGATAAAAATAATTTTAATATAAATTTATATAAACACATTTAATAAATGCGTGCTCTTTCGGTGGCGTACTGTACTACGTAGTATACTACGAGACCGTAATTTTGTGCAAACAAATTTTTTGTTAAAATTTTATTATTTTATTGGCTTAATCGATGCTCTAGGTTATCAGAATTATGATAAAAATAATTTTAATATAAATTTATATAAACACATTTAATAAATGCGTGCTCTTTCGGTGGCGTACTGTACTACGTAGTATACTACGAGACCGTAATTTTGTGCAAACAAATTTTTTGTTAAAATTTTATTATTTTATTGGCTTAATCGATGCTCTAGATTATCAGAATTATGATAAAAATAATTTTAATATAAATTTATATAAACACATTTAATAAATGCGTGCTCTTTCGGTGGCGTACTGTACTACGTAGTATACTACGAGACCGTAATTTTGTGCAAACAAATTTTTTGTTAAAATTTTATTATTTTATTGGCTTAATCGATGCTCTAGATTATCAGAATTATGATAAAAATAATTTTAATATAAATTTATATAAACACATTTAATAAATGCGTGCTCTTTCGGTGGCGTACTGTACTACGTAGTATACTACGAGACCGTAATTTTGTGCAAACAAATTTTTTGTTAAAATTTTATTATTTTATTGGCTTAATCGATGCTCTAGATTATCAGAATTATGATAAAAATAATTTTAATATAAATTTATATAAACACATTTAATAAATGCGTGCTCTTTCGGTGGCGTACTGTACTACGTAGTATACTACGAGACCGTAATTTTGTGCAAACAAATTTTTTGTTAAAATTTTATTATTTTATTGGCTTAATCGATGCTCTAGATTATCAGAATTATGATAAAAATAATTTTAATATAAATTTATATAAACACATTTAATAAATGCGTGCTCTTTCGGTGGCGTACTGTACTACGTAGTATACTACGAGACCGTAATTTTGTGCAAACAAATTTTTTGTTAAAATTTTATTATTTTATTGGCTTAATCGATGCTCTAGATTATCAGAATTATGATAAAAATAATTTTAATATAAATTTATATAAACACATTTAATAAATGCGTGCTCTTTCGGTGGCGTACTGTACTACGTAGTATACTACGAGACCGTAATTTTGTGCAAACAAATTTTTTGTTAAAATTTTATTATTTTATTGGCTTAATCGATGCTCTAGATTATCAGAATTATGATAAAAATAATTTTAATATAAATTTATATAAACACATTTAATAAATGCGTGCTCTTTCGGTGGCGTACTGTACTACGTAGTATACTACGAGACCGTAATTTTGTGCAAACAAATTTTTTGTTAAAATTTTATTATTTTATTGGCTTAATCGATGCTCTAGAGTTATCAGAATTATGATAAAAATAATTTTAATATAAATTTATATAAACACATTTAATAAATGCGTGCTCTTTCGGTGGCGTACTGTACTACGTAGTATACTACGAGACCGTAATTTTGTGCAAACAAATTTTTTGTTAAAATTTTATTATTTTATTGGCTTAATCGATGCTCTAGATTATCAGAATTATGATAAAAATAATTTTAATATAAATTTATATAAACACATTTAATAAATGCGTGCTCTTTCGGTGGCGTACTGTACTACGTAGTATACTACGAGACCGTAATTTTGTGCAAACAAATTTTTTGTTAAAATTTTATTATTTTATTGGCTTAATCGATGCTCTAGATTATCAGAATTATGATAAAAATAATTTTAATATAAATTTATATAAACACATTTAATAAATGCGTGCTCTTTCGGTGGCGTACTGTACTACGTAGTATACTACGAGACCGTAATTTTGTGCAAACAAATTTTTTGTTAAAATTTTATTATTTTATTGGCTTAATCGATGCTCTAGATTATCAGAATTATGATAAAAATAATTTTAATATAAATTTATATAAACACATTTAATAAATGCGTGCTCTTTCGGTGGCGTACTGTACTACGTAGTATACTACGAGACCGTAATTTTGTGCAAACAAATTTTTTGTTAAAATTTTATTATTTTATTGGCTTAATCGATGCTCTAGATTATCAGAATTATGATAAAAATAATTTTAATATAAATTTATATAAACACATTTAATAAATGCGTGCTCTTTCGGTGGCGTACTGTACTACGTAGTATACTACGAGACCGTAATTTTGTGCAAACAAATTTTTTGTTAAAATTTTATTATTTTATTGGCTTAATCGATGCTCTAGATTATCAGAATTATGATAAAAATAATTTTAATATAAATTTATATAAACACATTTAATAAATGCGTGCTCTTTCGGTGGCGTACTGTACTACGTAGTATACTACGAGACCGTAATTTTGTGCAAACAAATTTTTTGTTA
>CAUVYM010000640.1:0-62875 GCA_963556165.1 Tipula helvola
ATCCAAATGGCCGTTTGTATGACAATTACAGGTCTCAACGCCTATTGATAGAGGTATCAATCATCGAAATCGGAGCACATTTGCAGATTTTCGAATTTTCTAGCTCTGATTTTGTGGGCTATAGCTCAGTTGATTTTCAAAAAAATTAAATTTTTCACGAAACGTGTAGAAATATTCGACCGATCCAAATGGCCGTTTGCATGACAATTACAGGTCTCAACGCCTATTGATAGAGGTATCAATCATCGAAATCGGAGCACATTTGCAGATTTTCGAATTTTCTGGCTCTGAATTTGTGGGCTATAGCTCAGTTGATTTTCAAAAAAATTAAATTTTCCACGAAACGTCTTGAAATATTCGACCGATCCAAATGGCCGTTTGTATGACAATTACAGGTCTCAACGCCTATTGATAGAGGTATCAATCATCGAAATCGGAGCACATTTGCAGATTTTCGAATTTTCTGGCTCTGAATTTGTGGGCTATAGCTCAGTTGATTTTCAAAAAAATTAAATTTTTCACGAAACGTGTAGAAATATTCGACCGATCCAAATGGCCGTTTGTATGACAATTACAGGTCTCAACGCCTATTGCTAGAGGTATCAATCATCGAAATCGGAGCACATTTGCAGATTTTTGAATTTTCTGGCTCTGAATTTGTGGGCTATAGCTCAGTTGATTTTCAAACAAATTAAATTTTCCACTAAACGTGTAGAAATATTCGACCGATCCAAATGGCCATTTGCATGACAATTACAGGTCTCAACGCCTATTGATAGAGGTATCAATCATCGAAATCGGAGCACATTTGCAGATTTTCGAATTTTCTGGCTGTGAATTTGTGGGCTATAGCTCAGTTGATTTTCAAAAAAATTTAATTTTTCACGAAACGTCTGGAAATATTCGACCGATCCAAATGGCCGTTTGTATGACAATTACAGGTCTCAACGCCTATTGATAGAGGTATCAATCATCGAAATCGGAGCACATTTGCAGATTTTCGAATTTTCTAGCTCTGATTTTGTGGGCTATAGCTCAGTTGATTTTCAAAAAAATTAAATTTTTCACGAAACGTGTAGAAATATTCGACCGATCCAAATGGCCGTTTGTATGACAGTTACAGGTCTCAACGCCTATTGATAGAGGTATCAATCATCGAAATCGGAGCACATTTGCAGATTTTCGAATTTTCTGGCTGTGAATTTGTGGGCTATAGCTCAGTTGATTTTCAAAAAAATTTAATTTTTCACGAAACGTCTTGAAATATTCGACCGATCCAAATGGCCGTTTGTATGACAATTACAGGTCTCAACGCCTATTGATAGAGGTATCAATCATCGAAATCGGAGCACATTTGCAGATTTTCGAATTTTCTAGCTCTGATTTTGTGGGCTATAGCTCAGTTGATTTTCAAAAAAATTAAATTTTCCACGAAACGTCTTGAAATATTCGACCGATCCAAATGGCCGTTTGTATGACAATTACAGGTCTCAACGCCTATTGATAGAGGTATCAATCATCGAAATCGGAGCACATTTGCAGATTTTCGAATTTTCTGGCTCTGAATTTGTGGGCTATAGCTCAGTTGATTTTCAAAAAAATTAAATTTTCCACTAAACGTGTAGAAATATTCGACCGATCCAAATGGCCGTTTGCATGACAATTACAGGTCTCAACGCCTATTGATAGAGGTATCAATCATCGAAATCGGAGCACATTTGCAGATTTTCGAATTTTCTGGCTGTGAATTTGTGGGCTATAGCTCAGTTGATTTTCAAAAAAATTTAATTTTTCACGAAACGTCTTGAAATATTCGACCGATCCAAATGGCCGTTTGTATGACAATTACAGGTCTCAACGCCTATTGATAGAGGTATCAATCATCGAAATCGGAGCACATTTGCAGATTTTCGAATTTTCTGGCTGTGAATTTGTGGGCTATAGCTCAGTTGATTTTCAAAAAAATTAAATTTTCCACTAAACGTGTAGAAATATTCGACCGATCCAAATGGCCGTTTGCATGACAATTACAGGTCTCAACGCCTATTGATAGAGGTATCAATCATCGAAATCGGAGCACATTTGCAGATTTTCGAATTTTCTGGCTGTGAATTTGTGGGCTATAGCTCAGTTGATTTTCAAAAAAATTTAATTTTTCACGAAACGTCTTGAAATATTCGACCGATCCAAATGGCCGTTTGCATGACAATTACAGGTCTCAACGCCTATTGATAGACGTATCAATCATCGAAATCGGAGCACATTTGCAGATTTTCGAATTTTCTGGCTGTGAATTTGTGGGCTATAGCTCAGTTGATTTTCAAAAAAATTTAATTTTTCACGAAACGTCTTGAAATATTCGACCGATCCAAATGGCCATTTGCATGACAATTACAGGTCTCAACGCCTATTGATAGAGGTATCAATCATCGAAATCGGAGCACATTTGCAGATTTTCGAATTTTCTGGCTGTGAATTTGTGGGCTATAGCTCAGTTGATTTTCAAAAAAATTTAATTTTTCACGAAACGTCTTGAAATATTCGACCGATCCAAATGGCCGTTTGTATGACAATTACAGGTCTCAACGCCTATTGATAGAGGTATCAATCATCGAAATCGGAGCACATTTGCAGATTTTCGAATTTTCTGGCTCTGAATTTGTGGGCTATAGCTCAGTTGATTTTCAAAAAAATTAAATTTTCCACGAAACGTCTTGAAATATTCGACCGATCCAAATGGCCGTTTGTATGACAATTACAGGTCTCAACGCCTATTGATAGAGGTATCAATCATCGAAATCGGAGCACATTTGCAGATTTTCGAATTTTCTGGCTCTGAATTTGTGGGCTATAGCTCAGTTGATTTTCAAAAAAATTAAATTTTTCACGAAACGTGTAGAAATATTCGACCGATCCAAATGGCCGTTTGTATGACAATTACAGGTCTCAACGCTTATTGATAGAGGTATCAATCATCGAAATCGGAGCACATTTGCAGATTTTCGAATTTTCTGGCTGTGAATTTGTGGGCTATAGCTCAGTTGATTTTCAAAAAAATTTAATTTTTCACGAAACGTCTTGAAATATTCGACCGATCCAAATGGCCGTTTGTATGACAATTACAGGTCTCAACGCCTATTGATAGAGGTATCAATCATCGAAATCGGAGCACATTTGCAGATTTTCGAATTTTCTGGCTCTGAATTTGTGGGCTATAGCACAGTTGATTTTCAAAAAAATTAAATTTTTCACGAAACGTGTAGAAATATTCGACCGATCCAAATGGCCGTTTGTATGACAATTACAGGTCTCAACGCCTATTGATAGAGGTATCAATCATCGAAATCGGAGCACATTTGCAGATTTTTGAATTTTCTGGCTCTGAATTTGTGGGCTATAGCTCAGTTGATTTTCAAACAAATTAAATTTTCCACTAAACGTGTAGAAATATTCGACCGATCCAAATGGCCATCTGCATGACAATTACAGGTCTCAACGCCTATTGATAGAGGTATCAATCATCGAAATCGGAGCACATTTGCAGATTTTCGAATTTTCTGGCTCTGAATTTGTGGGCTATAGCTCAGTTGATTTTCAAAAAAATTGAATTTTCCACGAAACGTCTTGAAATATTCGACCGATCCAAATGGCCGTTTGTATGACAATTACAGGTCTCAACGCCTATTGATAGAGGTATCAATCATCGAAATCGGAGCACATTTGCAGATTTTCGAATTTTCTGGCTCTGAATTTGTGGGCTATAGCTCAGTTGATTTTCAAAAAAATTAAATTTTTCACGAAACGTGTAGAAATATTCGACCGATCCAAATGGCCGTTTGTATGACAATTACAGGTCTCAACGCCTATTGATAGAGGTATCAATCATCGAAATCGGAGCACATTTGCAGATTTTTGAATTATCTGGCTCTGAATTTGTGGGCTATAGCTCAGTTGATTTTCAAACAAATTAAATTTTCCACTAAACGTGTAGAAATATTCGACCGATCCAAATGGCCATTTGCATGACAATTACAGGTCTCAACGCCTATTGATAGAGGTATCAATCATCGAAATCGGAGCACATTTGCAGATTTTTGAATTTTCTGGCTGTGAATTTGTGGGCTATAGCTCAGTTGATTTTCAAAAAAATTTAATTTTTCACGAAACGTCTTGAAATATTCGACCGATCCAAATGGCCGTTTGTATGACAATTACAGGTCTCAACGCCTATTGATAGAGGTATCAATCATCGAAATCGGAGCACATTTGCAGATTTTCGAATTTTCTGGCTCTGAATTTGTGGGCTATAGCTCAGTTGATTTTCAAAAAAATTAAATTTTCCACGAAACGTCTTGAAATATTCGACCGATCCAAATGGCCGTTTGTATGACAATTACAGGTCTCAACGCCTATTGATAGAGGTATCAATCATCGAAATCGGAGCACATTTGCAGATTTTTGAATTTTCTGGCTCTGAATTTGTAGGCTATAGCTCAGTTGATTTTCAAAAAAATTAAATTTTTCACGAAACGTGTAGAAATATTCGACCGATCCAAATGGCCGTTTGTATGACAATTACAGGTCTCAACGCCTATTGATAGAGGTATCAATCATCGAAATCGGAGCACATTTGCAGATTTTTGAATTTTCTGGCTCTGAATTTGTGGGCTATAGCTCAGTTGATTTTCAAACAAATTAAATTTTCCACTAAACGTGTAGAAATATTCGACCGATCCAAATGGCCGTTTGTATGACAATTACAGGTCTCAACGCCTATTGATAGAGGTATCAATCATCGAAATCGGAGCACATTTGCAGATTTTCGAATTTTCTGGCTCTGAATTTGTGGGCTATAGCTCAGTTGATTTTCAAAAAAATTAAATTTTCCACGAAACGTCTTGAAATATTCGACCGATCCAAATGGCCGTTTGTATGACAATTACAGGTCTCAACGCCTATTGATAGAGGTATCAATCATCGATATCGGAGCACATTTGCAGATTTTCGAATTTTCTGGCTCTGAATTTGTGGGCTATAGCTCAGTTGATTTTCAAAAAAATTAAATTTTTCACGAAACGTGTAGAAATATTCGACCGGTCCAAATGGCCGTTTGTATGACAATTACAGGTCTCAACGCCTATTGATAGAGGTATCAATCATCGAAATCGGAGCACATTTGCAGATTTTTGAATTTTCTGGCTCTGAATTTGTGGGCTATAGCTCAGTTGATTTTCAAACAAATTAAATTTTCCACTAAACGTGTAGAAATATTCGACCGATCCAAATGGCCATTTGCATGACAATTACAGGTCTCAACGCCTATTGATAGAGGCATCAATCATCGAAATCGGAGCACATTTGCAGATTTTCGAATTTTCTGGCTCTGAATTTGTGGGCTATAGCTCAGTTGATTTTCAAAAAAATTAAATTTTCCACTAAACGTGTAGAAATATTCGACCGATCCAAATGGCCGTTTGCATGACAATTACAGGTCTCAACGCCTATTGATAGAGGTATCAATCATCGAAATCGGAGCACATTTGCAGATTTTCGAATTTTCTGGCTCTGAATTTGTGGGCTATAGCTCAGTTGATTTTCAAAAAAATTAAATTTTTCACGAAACGTGTAGAAATATTCGACCGATCCAAATGGCCGTTTGTATGACAATTACAGGTCTCAACGCCTATTGATAGAGGTATCAATCATCGAAATCGGAGCACATTTGCAGATTTTCGAATTTTCTGGCTCTGAATTTGTGGGCTATAGCTCAGTTGATTTTCAAAAAAATTAAATTTTCCACGAAACGTCTTGAAATATTCGACCGATCCAAATGGCCGTTTGTATGACAATTACAGGTCTCAACGCCTATTGATAGAGGTATCAATCATCGAAATCGGAGCACATTTGCAGATTTTCGAATTTTCTGGCTCTGAATTTGTGGGCTATAGCTCAGTTGATTTTCAAACAAATTAAATTTTCCACTAAAGGTGTAGAAATATTCGACAGATCCAAATGGCCGTTTGCATGACAATTACAGGTCTCAACGCCTATTGATAGAGGTATCAATCATCGAAATCGGAGCACATTTGCAGATTTTCGAATTTTCTGGCTCTGAATTTGTGGGCTATAGCTCAGTTGATTTTCAAAAAAATTAAATTTTCCACTAAACGTGTAGAAATATTCGACCGATCCAAATGGCCGTTTGCATGACAATTACAGGTCTCAACGCCTATTGATAGAGGTATCAATCATCGAAATCGGAGCACATTTGCAGATTTTCGAATTTTCTGGCTCTGAATTTGTGGGCTATAGCTCAGTTGATTTTCAAAAAAATTAAATTTTCCACGAAACGTCTTGAAATATTCGACCGATCCAAATGGCCGTTTGTATGACAATTACAGGTCTCAACGCCTATTGATAGAGGTATCAATCATCGAAATCGGAGCACATTTGCAGATTTTCGAATTTTCTAGCTCTGATTTTGTGGGCTATAGCTCAGTTGATTTTCAAAAAAATTAAATTTTTCACGAAACGTGTAGAAATATTCGACCGATCCAAATGGCCGTTTGCATGACAATTACAGGTCTCAACGCCTATTGATAGAGGTATCAATCATCGAAATCGGAGCACATTTGCAGATTTTCGAATTTTCTGGCTCTGAATTTGTGGGCTATAGCTCAGTTGATTTTCAAACAAATTAAATTTTCCACTAAACGTGTAGAAATATTCGACCGATCCAAATGGCCGTTTGCATGACAATTACAGGTCTCAACGCCTATTGATAGAGGTATCAATCATCGAAATCGGAGCACATTTGCAGATTTTCGAATTTTCTGGCTGTGAATTTGTGGGCTATAGCTCAGTTGATTTTCAAAAAAATTTAATTTTTCACGAAACCAATCCAAATGGCCGTTTGTATGACCGATCCAAATGGCCGTTTGTATGACAATTACAGGTCTCAACGCCTATTGATAGAGGTATCAATCATCGAAATCGGAGCACATTTGCAGATTTTCGAATTTACTAGCTCTGATTTTGTGGGCTATAGCTCAGTTGATTTTCAAAAAAATTAAATTTTTCACGAAACGTGTAGAAATATTCGACCGATCCAAATGGCCGTTTGTATGACAATTACAGGTCTCAACGCCTATTGATAGAGGTATCAATCATCGAAATCGGAGCACATTTGCAGATTTTCGAATTTACTAGCTCTGATTTTGTGGGCTATAGCTCAGTTGATTTTCAAAAAAATTAAATTTTTCACGAAACGTGTAGAAATATTCGACCGATCCAAATGGCCGTTTGTATGACAATTACAGGTCTCAACGCCTATTGATAGAGGTATCAATCATCGAAATCGGAGCACATTTGCAGATTTTCGAATTTTTTGGCTCTGAATTTGTGGGCTATAGCTCAGTTGATTTTCAAACAAATTAAATTTTCCACGAAACGTCTTGAAATATTCGACCGATCCAAATGGCCGTTTGTATGACAATTACAGGTCTCAACGCCTATTGATAGAGGTATCAATCATCGAAATCGGAGCACATTTGCAGATTTTCGAATTTTCTGGCTCTGAATTTGTGGGCTATAGCTCAGTTGATTTTCAAACAAATTAAATTTTCCACTAAACGTGTAGAAATATTCGACCGATCCAAATGGCCGTTTGCATGACAATTACAGGTCTCAACGCCTATTGATAGAGGTATCAATCATCGAAATCGGAGCACATTTGCAGATTTTCGAATTTTCTGGCTGTGAATTTGTGGGCTATAGCTCAGTTGATTTTCAAAAAAATTTAATTTTTCACGAAACGTCTTGAAATATTCGACCGATCCAAATGGCCGTTTGTATGACAATTACAGGTCTCAACGCCTATTGATAGAGGTATCAATCATCGAAATCGGAGCACATTTGCAGATTTTCGAATTTACTAGCTCTGATTTTGTGGGCTATAGCTCAGTTGATTTTCAAAAAAATTAAATTTTTCACGAAACGTGTAGAAATATTCGACCGATCCAAATGGCCGTTTGTATGACAATTACAGGTCTCAACGCCTATTGATAGAGGTATCAATCATCGAAATCGGAGCACATTTGCAGATTTTCGAATTTACTAGCTCTGATTTTGTGGGCTATAGCTCAGTTGATTTTCAAAAAAATTAAATTTTTCACGAAACGTGTAGAAATATTCGACCGATCCAAATGGCCGTTTGTATGACAATTACAGGTCTCAACGCCTATTGATAGAGGTATCAATCATCGAAATCGGAGCACATTTGCAGATTTTCGAATTTTCTGGCTCTGAATTTGTGGGCTATAGCTCAGTTGATTTTCAAAAAAATTAAATTTTCCACGAAACGTCTTGAAATATTCGACCGATCCAAATGGCCGTTTGTATGACAATTACAGGTCTCAACGCCTATTGATAGAGGTATCAATCATCGAAATCGGAGCACATTTGCAGATTTTCGAATTTTCTGGCTCTGAATTTGTGGGCTATAGCTCAGTTGATTTTCAAACAAATTAAATTTTCCACGAAACGTCTTGAAATATTCGACCGATCCAAATGGCCGTTTGTATGACAATTACAGGTCTCAACGCCTATTGATAGAGGTATCAATCATCGAAATCGGAGCACATTTGCAGATTTTCGAATTTTCTGGCTCTGAATTTGTGGGCTATAGCTCAGTTGATTTTCAAACAAATTAAATTTTCCACTAAACGTGTAGAAATATTCGACCGATCCAAATGGCCGTTTGCATGACAATTACAGGTCTCAACGCCTATTGATAGAGGTATCAATCATCGAAATCGGAGCACATTTGCAGATTTTCGAATTTTCTGGCTGTGAATTTGTGGGCTATAGCTCAGTTGATTTTCAAAAAAATTTAATTTTTCACGAAACGTCTTGAAATATTCGACCGATCCAAATGGCCGTTTGTATGACAATTACAGGTCTCAACGCCTATTGATAGAGGTATCAATCATCGAAATCGGAGCACATTTGCAGATTTTCGAATTTACTAGCTCTGATTTTGTGGGCTATAGCTCAGTTGATTTTCAAAAAAATTAAATTTTTCACGAAACGTGTAGAAATATTCGACCGATCCAAATGGCCGTTTGTATGACAATTACAGGTCTCAACGCCTATTGATAGAGGTATCAATCATCGAAATCGGAGCACATTTGCAGATTTTCGAATTTTCTGGCTCTGAATTTGTGGGCTATAGCTCAGTTGATTTTCAAAAAAATTAAATTTTCCACGAAACGTCTTGAAATATTCGACCGATCCAAATGGCCGTTTGTATGACAATTACAGGTCTCAACGCCTATTGATAGAGGTATCAATCATCGAAATCGGAGCACATTTGCAGATTTTCGAATTTTTTGGCTCTGAATTTGTGGGCTATAGCTCAGTTGATTTTCAAACAAATTAAATTTTCCACGAAACGTCTTGAAATATTCGACCGATCCAAATGGCCGTTTGTATGACAATTACAGGTCTCAACGCCTATTGATAGAGGTATCAATCATCGAAATCGGAGCACATTTGCAGATTTTCGAATTTACTAGCTCTGATTTTGTGGGCTATAGCTCAGTTGATTTTCAAAAAAATTAAATTTTTCACGAAACGTGTAGAAATATTCGACCGATCCAAATGGCCGTTTGTATGACAATTACAGGTCTCAACGCCTATTGATAGAGGTATCAATCATCGAAATCGGAGCACATTTGCAGATTTTCGAATTTGTGGGCTATAGCTCAGTTATAGCTCAGGCTATAGCTCAGTTATAGCTCAGTTATAGCTCAGTTATAGCTCAGTTATAGCTCAGTTATAGCTCAGTTATAGCTCAGTTATAGCTCAGGCTATAGCTCAGTTATGGCTCAGTTATAGCTCAGTTATAGCTCAGTTATAGCTCAGGCTATAGCTCAGTTATAGCTCAGTTATAGCTCAGGCTATAGCTCAGTCGAATTTGTGGGCTATAGCTCAGTTGATTTTCAAAAAAATTAAATTTTTCACGAAACGTCTTGAAATATTCGACCGATCCAAATGGCCGTTTGTATGACAATTACAGGTCTCAACGCCTATTGATAGAGGTATCAATCATCGAAATCGGAGCACATTTGCAGATTTTCGAATTTTCTGGCTCTGAATTTGTGGGCTATAGCTCAGTTGATTTTCAAACAAATTAAATTTTCCACGAAACGTCTTGAAATATTCGACCGATCCAAATGGCCGTTTGTATGACAATTACAGGTCTCAACGCCTATTGATAGAGGTATCAATCATCGAAATCGGAGCACATTTGCAGATTTTCGAATTTACTAGCTCTGATTTTGTGGGCTATAGCTCAGTTGATTTTCAAAAAAATTAAATTTTTCACGAAACGTGTAGAAATTTTCGACCGATCCAAATGGCCGTTTGTATGACAATTACAGGTCTCAACGCCTATTGATCCAAATGGCCGTTTGCATGACAATTACAGGTCTCAACGCCTATTGATAGAGGTATCAATCATCGAAATCGGAGCACATTTGCAGATTTTCGAATTTTCTGGCTCTGAATTTGTGGGCTATAGCTCAGTTGATTTTCAAAAAAATTAAATTTTCCACTAAAGGTGTAGAAATATTCGACCGATCCAAATGGCCGTTTGCATGACAATTACAGGTCTCAACGCCTATTGATAGAGGTATCAATCATCGAAATCGGAGCACATTTGCAGATTTTCGAATTTTCTGGCTCTGAATTTGTGGGCTATAGCTCAGTTGATTTTCAAAAAAATTAAATTTTCCACTAAACGTGTAGAAATATTCGACCGATCCAAATGGCCGTTTGCATGACAATTACAGGTCTCAACGCCTATTGATAGAGGTATCAATCATCGAAATCAGAGCACATTTGCAGATTTTCGAATTTTCTGGCTGTGAATTTGTGGGCTATAGCTCAGTTGATTTTCAAAAAAATTAAATTTTTCACGAAACGTGTAGAAATTTTCGACCGATCCAAATGGCCGTTTGTATGACAATTACAGGTCTCAACGCCTATTGATCCAAATGGCCGTTTGCATGACAATTACAGGTCTCAACGCCTATTGAAATAGGTATCAATCATCGAAACCGGAGCACATTTGCAGATTTTCGAATTTTCTGGCTCTGAATTTGTGGGCTATAGCTCAGTTGATTTTCAAAAAAATTAAATTTTCCACTAAAGGTGTAGAAATATTCGACCGATCCAAATGGCCGTTTGCATGACAATTACAGGTCTCAACGCCTATTGATAGAGGTATCAATCATCGAAATCGGAGCACATTTGCAGATTTTCGAATTTTCTGGCTCTGAATTTGTGGGCTATAGCTCAGTTGATTTTCAAAAAAATTAAATTTTCCACTAAACGTGTAGAAATATTCGACCGATCCAAATGGCCGTTTGCATGACAATTACAGGTCTCAACGCCTATTGATAGAGGTATCAATCATCGAAATCGGAGCACATTTGCAGATTTTCGAATTTTCTGGCTGTGAATTTGTGGGCTATAGCTCAGTTGATTTTCAAAAAAATTTAATGTTTCACGAAACGTCTTGAAATATTCGACCGATCCAAATGGCCGTTTGTATGACAATTACAGGTCTCAACGCCTATTGATAGAGGTATCAATCATCGAAATCGGAGCACATTTGCAGATTTTCGAATTTTCTGGCTCTGAATTTGTGGGCTATAGCTCAGTTGATTTTCAAAAAAATTAAATTTTCCACGAAACGCCTTGAAATATTCGACCGATCCAAATGGCCGTTTGTATGACAATTACAGGTCTCAACGCCTATTGATAGAGGTATCAATCATCGAAATCGGAGCACATTTGCAGATTTTCGAATTTTCTGGCCCTGAATTTGTGGGCTATAGCTCAGTTGATTTTCAAACAAATTAAATTTTCCACTAAAGGTGTAGAAATATTCGACCGATCCAAATGGCCGTTTGCATGACAATTACAGGTCTCAACGCCTATTGATAGAGGTATCAATCATCGAAATCGGAGCACATTTGCAGATTTTCGAATTTTCTGGCTCTGAATTTGTGGGCTATAGCTCAGTTGATTTTCAAAAAAATTAAATTTTCCACTAAACGTGTAGAAATATTCGACCGATCCAAATGGCCGTTTGCATGACAATTACAGGTCTCAACGCCTATTGATAGAGGTATCAATCATCGAAATCGGAGCACATTTGCAGATTTTCGAATTTTCTGGCTCTGAATTTGTGGGCTATAGCTCAGTTGATTTTCAAAAAAATTAAATTTTCCACGAAACGTCTTGAAATATTCGACCGATCCAAATGGCCGTTTGTATGACAATTACAGGTCTCAACGCCTATTGATAGAGGTATCAATCATCGAAATCGGAGCACATTTGCAGATTTTCGAATTTTCTAGCTCTGATTTTGTGGGCTATAGCTCAGTTGATTTTCAAAAAAATTAAATTTTTCACGAAACGTGTAGAAATATTCGACCGATCCAAATGGCCGTTTGCATGACAATTACAGGTCTCAACGCCTATTGATAGAGGTATCAATCATCGAAATCGGAGCACATTTGCAGATTTTCGAATTTTCTGGCTGTGAATTTGTGGGCTATAGCTCAGTTGATTTTCAAAAAAATTTAATTTTTCACGAAACGTCTTGAAATATTCGACCGATCCAAATGGCCGTTTGTATGACAATTACAGGTCTCAACGCCTATTGATAGAGGTATCAATCATCGAAATCGGAGCACATTTGCAGATTTTCGAATTTTTTGGCTCTGAATTTGTGGGCTATAGCTCAGTTGATTTTCAAACAAATTAAATTTTCCACGAAACGTCTTGAAATATTCGACCGATCCAAATGGCCGTTTGTATGACAATTACAGGTCTCAACGCCTATTGATAGAGGTATCAATCATCGAAATCGGAGCACATTTGCAGATTTTCGAATTTACTAGCTCTGATTTTGTGGGCTATAGCTCAGTTGATTTTCAAAAAATTAAATTTTTCACGAAACGTGTAGAAATATTCGACTGATCCAAATGGCCGTTTGTATGACAATTACAGGTCTCAACGCCTATTGATAGAGGTATCAATCATCGAAATCGGAGCACATTTGCAGATTTTCGAATTTTCTGGCTGTGAATTTGTGGGCTATAGCTCAGTTGATTTTCAAAAAAATTAAATTTTCCACGAAACGTCTTGAAATATTCGACCGATCCAAATGGCCGTTTGTATGACAATTACAGGTCTCAACGCCTATTGATAGAGGTATCAATCATCGAAATCGGAGCACATTTGCAGATTTTCGAATTTTCTGGCTGTGAATTTGTGGGCTATAGCTCAGTTGATTTTCAAAAAAATTAAATTTTCCACGAAACGTCTTGAAATATTCGACCGATCCAAATGGCCGTTTGTATGACAATTACAGGTCTCAACGCCTATTGATAGAGGTATCAATCATCGAAATCGGAGCACATTTGCAGATTTTCGAATTTACTAGCTCTGATTTTGTGGGCTATAGCTCAGTTGATTTTCAAAAAATTAAATTTTTCACGAAACGTGTAGAAATATTCGACTGATCCAAATGGCCGTTTGTATGACAATTACAGGTCTCAACGCCTATTGATTGAGGTATCAATCATCGAAATCGGAGCACATTTGCAGATTTTCGAATTTTCTGGCTCTGAATTTGTGGGCTATAGCTCAGTTGATTTTCAAAAAAATTAAATTTTTCACGAAACGTCTTGAAATATTCGACCGATCCAAATGGCCGTTTGTATGACAATTACAGGTCTCAACGCCTATTGATAGAGGTATCAATCATCGAAATCGGAGCACATTTGCAGATTTTCGAATTTTCTGGCTCTGAATTTGTGGGCTATAGCTCAGTTGATTTTCAAAAAAATTAAATTTTCCACTAAACGTGTAGAAATATTCGACCGATCCAAATGGCCGTTTGCATGACAATTACAGGTCTCAACGCCTATTGATAGAGGTATTAATCATCGAAATCGGAGCACATTTGCAGATTTTCGAATTTTCTGGCTGTGAATTTGTGGGCTATAGCTCAGTTGATTTTCAAAAAAATTAAATTTTTCACGAAACGTCTTGAAATATTCGACCGATCCAAATGGCCGTTTGTATGACAATTACAGGTCTCAACGCCTATTGATAGAGGTATCAATCATCGAAATCGGAGCACATTTGCAGATTTTCGAATTTTCTGGCTCTGATTTTGTGGGCTATAGCTCAGTTGATTTTCAAAAAAATTAAATTTTCCACTAAACGTGTAGAAATATTCGACCGATCCAAATGGCCGTTTGCATGACAATTACAGGTCTCAACGCCTATTGATAGAGGTATCAATCATCGAAATCGGAGCACATTTGCAGATTTTCGAATTTTCTGGCTGTGAATTTGTGGGCTATAGCTCAGTTGATTTTCAAAAAAATTTAATGTTTCACGAAACGTCTTGAAATATTCGACCGATCCAAATGGCCGTTTGTATGACAATTACAGGTCTCAACGCCTATTGATAGAGGTATCAATCATCGAAATCGGAGCACATTTGCAGATTTTCGAATTTTCTGGCTCTGAATTTGTGGGCTATAGCTCAGTTGATTTTCAAAAAAATTAAATTTTCCACGAAACGTCTTGAAATATTCGACCGATCCAAATGGCCGTTTGTATGACAATTACAGGTCTCAACGCCTATTGATAGAGGTATCAATCATCGAAATCGGAGCACATTTGCAGATTTTCGAATTTTCTGGCTCTGATTTTGTGGGCTATAGCTCAGTTGATTTTCAAAAAAATTAAATTTTCCACTAAACGTGTAGAAATATTCGACCGATCCAAATGGCCGTTTGCATGACAATTACAGGTCTCAACGCCTATTGATAGAGGTATCAATCATCGAAATCGGAGCACATTTGCAGATTTTCGAATTTTCTGGCTGTGAATTTGTGGGCTATAGCTCAGTTGATTTTCAAAAAAATTTAATGTTTCACGAAACGTCTTGAAATATTCGACCGATCCAAATGGCCGTTTGCATGACAATTACAGGTCTCAACGCCTATTGATAGAGGTATCAATCATCGAAATCGGAGCACATTTGCAGATTTTCGAATTTTCTGGCTGTGAATTTGTGGGCTATAGCTCAGTTGATTTTCAAAAAAATTAAATTTTTCACGAAACGTCTTGAAATATTCGACCGATCCAAATGGCCGTTTGTATGACAATTACAGGTCTCAACGCCTATTGATAGAGGTATCAATCATCGAAATCGGAGCACATTTGCAGATTTTCGAATTTACTAGCTCTGATTTTGTGGGCTATAGCTCAGTTGATTTTCAAAAAATTAAATTTTTCACGAAACGTGTAGAAATATTCGACTGATCCAAATGGCCGTTTGTATGACAATTACAGGTCTCAACGCCTATTGATAGAGGTATCAATCATCGAAATCGGAGCACATTTGCAGATTTTCGAATTTGTGGGCTATAGCTCAGTTATAGCTCAGGCTATAGCTCAGTTATAGCTCAGTTATAGCTCAGTTATAGCTCAGTTATAGCTCAGTTATAGCTCAGTTATAGCTCAGGCTATAGCTCAGTTATAGCTCAGTTATAGCTCAGTTATAGCTCAGTTATAGCTCAGGCTATAGCTCAGTTATAGCTCAGTTATAGCTCAGGCTATAGCTCAGTCGAATTTGTGGGCTATAGCTCAGTTGATTTTCAAAAAAATTAAATTTTTCACGAAACGTCTTGAAATATTCGACCGATCCAAATGGCCGTTTGTATGACAATTACAGGTCTCAACGCCTATTGATAGAGGTATCAATCATCGAAATCGGAGCACATTTGCAGATTTTCGAATTTTCTGGCTGTGGATTTGTGGGCTATAGCTCAGTTGATTTTCAAAAAAATTAAATTTTCCACGAAACGTCTTGAAATATTCGACCGATCCAAATGGCCGTTTGTATGACAATTACAGGTCTCAACGCCTATTGATAGAGGTATCAATCATCGAAATCGGAGCACATTTGCAGATTTTCGAATTTACTAGCTCTGATTTTGTGGGCTATAGCTCAGTTGATTTTCAAAAAATTAAATTTTTCACGAAACGTGTAGAAATATTCGACTGATCCAAATGGCCGTTTGTATGACAATTACAGGTCTCAACGCCTATTGATAGAGGTATCAATCATCGAAATCGGAGCACATTTGCAGATTTTCGAATTTTCTGGCTGTGAATTTGTGGGCTATAGCTCAGTTGATTTTCAAAAAAATTAAATTTTCCACGAAACGTCTTGAAATATTCGACCGATCCAAATGGCCGTTTGTATGACAATTACAGGTCTCAACGCCTATTGATAGAGGTATCAATCATCGAAATCGGAGCACATTTGCAGATTTTCGAATTTTCTGGCTGTGAATTTGTGGGCTATAGCTCAGTTGATTTTCAAAAAAATTAAATTTTCCACGAAACGTCTTGAAATATTCGACCGATCCAAATGGCCGTTTGTATGACAATTACAGGTCTCAACGCCTATTGATAGAGGTATCAATCATCGAAATCGGAGCACATTTGCAGATTTTCGAATTTACTAGCTCTGATTTTGTGGGCTATAGCTCAGTTGATTTTCAAAAAATTAAATTTTTCACGAAACGTGTAGAAATATTCGACTGATCCAAATGGCCGTTTGTATGACAATTACAGGTCTCAACGCCTATTGATTGAGGTATCTGTAAAACCGTCAACAATAAATATACGATTTTAATTTGTTTTAATTTAATTGAATACAAATATTTTAATTTTAATTTTATAATAATTTATTTTGTGTTTTATTTTCGGATTACCAACACGTTTGACAATTTTGTGAGAAGTGATTTTGCTTTTACATAATTCCAATAAGCTTAATAAAAAAGTGTCCATACTAAAATTATAACAATTTGTGAATATGACATGAAGGTAGCTGTATTAGAATTCAGCAACTAAATAATGTGAAAGTGTTATACATTATGAAACTGTTAGAATATTTTGACGTTTCTACAAAAATACAATAATTTTACGTGTAAGTAATAATTTTCCTTAAATTACAAATAAATTGAATTAATTCTATTTTATCTTTTCTTTTTAGGTTTCTTATAACTTTAGTGGTCAACCAGGTGATGTATGTACGACAACACAGTGAATTTCCGATAAGTTTAGTTTATAATATAAGTGATTTTAGTTATTAATGCAATTTCATTTCAGGTGATTTTCTTCTGGATCGGTACAACATCAGCTGGCATCGCCTATCAGATTAATCTATAATAAATAAATGTGTCATAAAAATATGTGAAAATTATTATTCAATAAATAAATTGATACTAATTATTTTGACTTAAATTGATGAGTTTTCCTTTTATAATGTATTTTATTACAGGTGTTGAACATACCGCCGCCCATGAACATCGTAGATTTCATCGCTTTTGATACAGGTACAAGGCATAATTTGGTTATTGCGCTCTCCACTTCGGCGTCATTTGTTTTTAGTGTTAGTGTTCTAACGAGGTCATCATCGACTGGATGTATTCTTGGGCCTTTATCGATTTTCCACTGATTTATCAATGGGTTGTCTTCCTTTATCATTATAAGGTCTACAATCTCCAGATTTATTATTTCGAATTTCCATTTTGTGCATTGCTTTTGTGGGATTTGACAATAATTTGACCGATTGTATCCTGCTGTAATATCTGGTTGATTAATTGGCAATAATTGTTGTCCCACTAGGTAATGTGCTGGTGTGAGAATATCAACATAATCTGAGCTGGCTCGGTAGAGTGGTCGTTGGTTCAACATTCCTTAAACTTGAACCAACAGTGTCTCTAGCTGTTTTCGCAGCTTGTTGAACTTGTATGTTATGTTTTAGCAACTTGATGACTAATTCGGCGGTTGTAATGTATGTGCAAATAACACGATTTTCCAGTGTGGTAACTTTCAATTAGGTTGTCGAAACTTCGAATACACGAACAATATGTTTTTGCAGCAAGTTAAATTTCAGGTAAGGTTATAGCAACTTGACTTGATTGCTAATGCGATGATTCCAATATTCAAATACACGATTCCAGGTTAAGTTTTAAAAATTTAAAAATTCACAAACACACGTTTTCGTCGCTTGGTATACTTTCAGGTTAGGTTTTAGCAACTTGACTTGATTGCTTATTCGACGGTCCGGTAAATTTTCAATTAGGTTGTCGAAACTTTGAATCCACGAACAATATGCAGCAAGTTAAACTTTCAGGTTAGGTTTTAGCAACTTGACTTGATTGCTTATTCGACGGTTCCAATTACAAATAACACGATTTTCCAGTTTAAGTTTTTTAAAACTTAAAAATTCACGAACACACGTTTTCGTCGCTTGTTGGCCTTTAGGTTAGGTTTCAGCAATTTGACGTTACTGCTAATTCGATGGCTTCAATATCTAAATAACACGTTTTCAAAGTGTGGTATCACTTTAGGTTAAGTTTCGAAACTCAAAATTCAAGAAAAACACGTTTTCAAAGTGTGGTATCACTTTGGTTAAGTTTCGAAACTTACAATTCAAGAAAAACACGTTTTCAAAGTGTGGTATCACTTTAGGTTAAGTTTCGAAACTCAAAATTCAAGAAAAACACGTTTTCAAAGTGTGGTATCACTTTGGTTAAGTTTTTGAAACTTACAATTCAAGAAAAACACGTTTTCAAAGTGTGGTATCACTTTGGTTAAGTTTCGGAACTCAAATTCAAGAAAAACACGTTTTCAAAGTGTGGTATCACTTTGGTTAAGTTTTCGAAACTTACAATTCAAGAAAAACATGTTTTCAAACTTGGTAGACCTTTAGGTTAGGTTTCAGCAACTTGACGTTACTGCTAATTCGACGTTCCAATTACAAATGCCGTTTTCAAAACTGGTTACACCTTCAGGTTATGTTTTAGCAACTGGACTTGATTGCTATTCGATGTTCCAATTACAAATGCCGTTTTCAAAACTGGTTACACCTTCGCGTTATGTTTTAGCAAATGGATTTGATTGCTAATCGACGTTCCAATTAGAATTGACACGTTTTCAAAACTGGTTGCACTTTCGCGTTATGTTTTAGCAACTGGACTTGATTGCTAATCGACGTTCCAATTAGAATTGACACGTTTTCAAAACTGGTTGCACTTTCGCGTTATGTTTTAGCAACTGGACTTGATTGCTAATTCGACTATTCAATTCACGTTTTCACCACTGGATACACTTTCAGGTTATGTTTTAGCAACTGGACTTTGTTGCTAATTTGACTATTCAATTCCAAATAACACGTTTTCAAAACTGTTCACAATTTTTAGGTTAAGTTTTCGAAACTTAAAATCATAGAATAACACGTTTAACTTGGTGGATGTTTAGGTTAGGTTTCAGTAATTTGATTTTACTGCTAATTTATTCGATTTCAATATACATATAACGTGTTTTCAAAGTGTTGTCACACTTTCGGTTAAATTTTCGAAACTTAAATTCACGAAAAACACGTTTTCGTAACTAGGTAAACCTTTTAGGTAGGTTTCAGCAACTTGAATTTATTGCTTATTCTACGTTCCGAATTCCAATATACAAATCCACGTTTTCACAGTGTGGTAAAACTTAGGTTAAGTTTTCAGAACTCAAATTCACGAACACCACGTTTACGCAACTGGATGAATTTTTAGGTTAGATTTCAGCCAATTGCTGTTTAATTTGATGGCTTCAATGTACGGCACGTTTTCACAATACGGTAAAATTTTTTTTTTTAATTATGTTGTAGAAACTTCGAATTCACGAATAACAGGTCTTCGCATGTAGTTATAATTGCAAGTTATGTTTTCACGATCTATATAGCAAATGCGTTGCGATTTTATATTTCAAAATAAGTTTGCTTTACACTTATTCACTTCACAAATTAAAATTTACTTTACAACATAAAACTTTTCCGAAATTATTTTGCTGCGCTGTGATGTTGTGATGACTTCTGCAGGCAGGTTTGATTATACGACTTCTACGCTGTTTCGTGTTGGTAATCGGCTCGAAGGACCATGTAAAACTGTCAACAATAAATATACAATTTTAATTTGTTTTAATTTAATTGAATACAAATATTTCAATTTTAATTTTATAATAATTTATTTTGTGTTTTATTTTCGGATTACCAACACGTTTGACAATTTTGTGAGAAGTGATTTTGCTTTTACATAATTCCAATAAGCTTAATAAAAAAGTGTCCATACTAAAATTATAACAATTTGTGAATATGACATGAAGGTAGCTGTATTAGAATTCAGCAACTAAATAATGTGAAAGTGTTATACATTATGAAACTGTTAGAATATTTTGACGTTTCTACAAAAATACAATAATTTTACGTGTAAGTAATAATTTTCCTTAAATTACAAATAAATTGAATTAATTCTATTTTATCTTTTCTTTTTAGGTTTCTTATAACTTTAGTGGTCAACCAGGTGATGTATGTACGACAACACAGTGAATTTCCGATAAGTTTAGTTTATAATATAAGTGATTTTAGTTATTAATGCAATTTCATTTCAGGTGATTTTCTTCTGGATCGGTACAACATCAGCTGGCATCGCCTATCAGATTAATCTATAATAAATAAATGTGTCATAAAAATATGTGAAAATTATTATTCAATAAATAAATTGATACTAATTATTTTGACTTAAATTGATGAGTTTTCCTTTTATAATGTATTTTATTACAGGTGTTGAACAGTATCAATCATCGAAATCGGAGCACATTTGCAGATTTTCGAATTTTCTGGCTCTGAATTTGTGGGCTATAGCTCAGTTGATTTTCAAAAAAATTAAATTTTCCACTAAACGTGTAGAAATATTCGACCGATCCAAATGGCCGTTTGCATGACAATTACAGGTCTCAACGCCTATTGATAGAGGTATCAATCATCGAAATCGGAGCACATTTGCAGATTTTCGAATTTTCTGGCTGTGAATTTGTGGGCTATAGCTCAGTTGATTTTCAAAAAAATTTAATGTTTCACGAAACGTCTTGAAATATTCGACCGATCCAAATGGCCGTTTGTATGACAATTACAGGTCTCAACGCCTATTGATAGAGGTATCAATCATCGAAATCGGAGCACATTTGCAGATTTTCGAATTTTCTGGCTCTGAATTTGTGGGCTATAGCTCAGTTGATTTTCAAAAAAATTAAATTTTCCACGAAACGTCTTGAAATATTCGACCGATCCAAATGGCCGTTTGTATGACAATTACAGGTCTCAACGCCTATTGATAGAGGTATCAATCATCGAAATCGGAGCACATTTGCAGATTTTCGAATTTTCTGGCTCTGATTTTGTGGGCTATAGCTCAGTTGATTTTCAAAAAAATTAAATTTTCCACTAAACGTGTAGAAATATTCGACCGATCCAAATGGCCGTTTGCATGACAATTACAGGTCTCAACGCCTATTGATAGAGGTATCAATCATCGAAATCGGAGCACATTTGCAGATTTTCGAATTTTCTGGCTGTGAATTTGTGGGCTATAGCTCAGTTGATTTTCAAAAAAATTTAATGTTTCACGAAACGTCTTGAAATATTCGACCGATCCAAATGGCCGTTTGCATGACAATTACAGGTCTCAACGCCTATTGATAGAGGTATCAATCATCGAAATCGGAGCACATTTGCAGATTTACGAATTTTCTGGCTCTGAATTTGTGGGCTATAGCTCAGTTGATTTTCAAACAAATTAAATTTTCCACTAAACGTGTAGAAATATTCGACCGATCCAAATGGCCGTTTGCATGACAATTACAGGTCTCAACGCCTATTGATAGAGGTATCAATCATCGAAATCGGAGCACATTTGCAGATTTTCGAATTTTCTGGCTCTGAATTTGTGGGCTATAGCTCAGTTGATTTTCAAAAAAATTAAATTTTCCACTAAACGTGTAGAAATATTCGACCGATCCAAATGGCCGTTTGCATGACAATTACAGGTCTCAACGCCTATTGATAGAGGTATCAATCATCGAAATCGGAGCACATTTGCAGATTTTCGAATTTTCTGGCTGTGAATTTGTGGGCTATAGCTCAGTTGATTTTCAAAAAAATTTAATGTTTCACGAAACGTCTTGAAATATTCGACCGATCCAAATGGCCGTTTGTATGACAATTACAGGTCTCAACGCCTATTGATAGAGGTATCAATCATCGAAATCGGAGCACATTTGCAGATTTTCGAATTTTCTGGCTCTGAATTTGTGGGCTATAGCTCAGTTGATTTTCAAAAAAATTAAATTTTCCACTAAACGTGTAGAAATATTCGACCAATCCAAATGGCCGTTTGCATGACAATTACAGGTCTCAACGCCTATTGATAGAGGTATCAATCATCGAAATCGGAGCACATTTGCAGATTTTCGAATTTTCTAGCTCTGATTTTGTGGGCTATAGCTCAGTTGATTTTCAAAAAAATTAAATTTTTCACGAAACGTGTAGAAATATTCGACCGATCCAAATGGCCGTTTGCATGACAATTACAGGTCTCAACGCCTATTGATAGAGGTATCAATCATCGAAATCGGAGCACATTTGCAGATTTTCGAATTTTCTGGCTCTGAATTTGTGGGCTATAGCTCAGTTGATTTTCAAACAAATTAAATTTTCCACTAAACGTGTAGAAATATTCGACCGATCCAAATGGCCGTTTGCATGACAATTACAGGTCTCAACGCCTATTGATAGAGGTATCAATCATCGAAATCGGAGCACATTTGCAGATTTTCGAATTTTCTGGCTGTGAATTTGTGGGCTATAGCTCAGTTGATTTTCAAAAAAATTTAATTTTTCACGAAACGTCTTGAAATATTCGACCGATCCAAATGGCCGTTTGTATGACAATTACAGGTCTCAACGCCTATTGATAGAGGTATCAATCATCGAAATCGGAGCACATTTGCAGATTTTCGAATTTTTTGGCTCTGAATTTGTGGGCTATAGCTCAGTTGATTTTCAAACAAATTAAATTTTCCACGAAACGTCTTGAAATATTCGACCGATCCAAATGGCCGTTTGTATGACAATTACAGGTCTCAACGCCTATTGATAGAGGTATCAATCATCGAAATCGGAGCACATTTGCAGATTTTCGAATTTGTGGGCTATAGCTCAGTTATAGCTCAGGCTATAGCTCAGTTATAGCTCAGTTATAGCTCAGTTATAGCTCAGTTATAGCTCAGTTATAGCTCAGTTATAGCTCAGTTATAGCTCAGGCTATAGCTCAGTTATAGCTCAGTTATAGCTCAGTTATAGCTCAGTTATAGCTCAGGCTATAGCTCAGTTATAGCTCAGTTATAGCTCAGGCTATAGCTCAGTCGAATTTGTGGGCTATAGCTCAGTTGATTTTCAAAAAAATTAAATTTTTCACGAAACGTCTTGAAATATTCGACCGATCCAAATGGCCGTTTGTATGACAATTACAGGTCTCAACGCCTATTGATAGAGGTATCAATCATCGAAATCGGAGCACATTTGCAGATTTTCGAATTTTCTGGCTGTGAATTTGTGGGCTATAGCTCAGTTGATTTTCAAAAAAATTAAATTTTCCACGAAACGTCTTGAAATATTCGACCGATCCAAATGGCCGTTTGTATGACAATTACAGGTCTCAACGCCTATTGATAGAGGTATCAATCATCGAAATCGGAGCACATTTGCAGATTTTCGAATTTACTAGCTCTGATTTTGTGGACTATAGCTCAGTTGATTTTCAAAAAATTAAATTTTTCACGAAACGTGTAGAAATATTCGACTGATCCAAATGGCCGTTTGTATGACAATTACAGGTCTCAACGCCTATTGATAGAGGTATCAATCATCGAAATCGGAGCACATTTGCAGATTTTCGAATTTTCTGGCTCTGAATTTGTGGGCTATAGCTCAGTTGATTTTCAAAAAAATTAAATTTTCCACGAAACGTCTTGAAATATTCGACCGATCCAAATGGCCGTTTGTATGACAATTACAGGTCTCAACGCCTATTGATAGAGGTATCAATCATCGAAATCGGAGCACATTTGCAGATTTTCGAATTTACTAGCTCTGATTTTGTGGGCTATAGCTCAGTTGATTTTCAAAAAATTAAATTTTTCACGAAACGTGTAGAAATATTCGACTGATCCAAATGGCCGTTTGTATGACAATTACAGGTCTCAACGCCTATTGATAGAGGTATCAATCATCGAAATCGGAGCACATTTGCAGATTTTCGAATTTTCTGGCTGTGAATTTGTGGGCTATAGCTCAGTTGATTTTCAAAAAAATTAAATTTTCCACGAAACGTCTTGAAATATTCGACCGATCCAAATGGCCGTTTGTATGACAATTACAGGTCTCAACGCCTATTGATAGAGGTATCAATCATCGAAATCGGAGCACATTTGCAGATTTTCGAATTTTCTGGCTGTGAATTTGTGGGCTATAGCTCAGTTGATTTTCAAAAAAATTAAATTTTCCACGAAACGTCTTGAAATATTCGACCGATCCAAATGGCCGTTTGTATGACAATTACAGGTCTCAACGCCTATTGATAGAGGTATCAATCATCGAAATCGGAGCACATTTGCAGATTTTCGAATTTACTAGCTCTGATTTTGTGGGCTATAGCTCAGTTGATTTTCAAAAAATTAAATTTTTCACGAAACGTGTAGAAATATTCGACTGATCCAAATGGCCGTTTGTATGACAATTACAGGTCTCAACGCCTATTGATAGAGGTATCAATCATCGAAATCGGAGCACATTTGCAGATTTTCGAATTTTCTGGCTCTGAATTTGTGGGCTATAGCTCAGTTGATTTTCAAAAAAATTAAATTTTTCACGAAACGTCTTGAAATATTCGACCGATCCAAATGGCCGTTTGTATGACAATTACAGGTCTCAACGCCTATTGATAGAGGTATCAATCATCGAAATCGGAGCACATTTGCAGATTTTCGAATTTTCTGGCTCTGAATTTGTGGGCTATAGCTCAGTTGATTTTCAAAAAAATTAAATTTTCCACTAAACGTGTAGAAATATTCGACCGATCCAAATGGCCGTTTGCATGACAATTACAGGTCTCAACGCCTATTGATAGAGGTATCAATCATCGAAATCGGAGCACATTTGCAGATTTTCGAATTTTCTGGCTGTGAATTTGTGGGCTATAGCTCAGTTGATTTTCAAAAAAATTAAATTTTTCACGAAACGTCTTGAAATATTCGACCGATCCAAATGGCCGTTTGTATGACAATTACAGGTCTCAACGCCTATTGATAGAGGTATCAATCATCGAAATCGGAGCACATTTGCAGATTTTCGAATTTTCTGGCTCTGATTTTGTGGGCTATAGCTCAGTTGATTTTCAAAAAAATTAAATTTTTCACGAAACGTCTTGAAATATTCGACCGATCCAAATGGCCGTTTGTATGACAATTACAGGTCTCAACGCCTATTGATAGAGGTATCAATCATCGAAATCGGAGCACATTTGCAGATTTTCGAATTTTCTGGCTCTGAATTTGTGGGCTATAGCTCAGTTGATTTTCAAACAAATTAAATTTTCCACTAAACGTGTAGAAATATTCGACCGATCCAAATGGCCGTTTGCATGACAATTACAGGTCTCAACGCCTATTGATAGAGGTATCAATCATCGAAATCGGAGAACATTTGCAGATTTTCGAAATTGTGGGCTATAGCTCAGTTATAGCTCAGTTACAGTTCAGGTATAGCTCAGTTATAGCTCAGTTATAGCTCAGTTATAGCTCAGTTATAGCTCAGTTATAGCTCAGGTTATAGCTCAGTTATAGCTCAGTTATAGCTCAGTTATAGCTCAGTTAAAGCTCAGTTATAGCTCAGTTATAGCTCAGTTATAGCTCAGTTATAGCTCAGTTATAGCTCAGTTATAGCTCAGTTATAGCTCAGTTATAGCTCAGTTATAGCTCAGTTATAGCTCAGTTATAGCTGAGGCTATAGCTCAGTTATAGCTCAGTTATAGCTCAGGCTATAGCTCAGTCGAATTTGTGGGCTATAGCTCAGTTGATTTTCAAAAAAATTAAATTTTTCACGAAACGTGTAGAAATATTCGACCGATCCAAATGGCCGTTTGTATGACAATTACAGGTCTCAACGCCTATTGATAGAGGTATCAATCATCGAAATCGGAGCACATTTGCAGATTTTCGAATTTTCTGGCTCTGAATTTGTGGGCTATAGCTCAGTTGATTTTCAAACAAATTAAATTTTCCACTAAACGTTTAGAAATATTCGACCGATCCAAATGGCCGTTTGCATGACAATTACAGGTCTCAACGCCTATTGATAGAGGTATCAATCATCGAAATCGGAGCACATTTGCAGATTTTCGAATTTTCTGGCTCTGAATTTGTGGGCTATAGCTCAGTTGATTTTCAAAAAAATTAAATTTTTCACGAAACGTGTAGAAATATTCGACCGATCCAAATGGCCGTTTGCATGACAATTACAGGTCTCAACGCCTATTGATAGACGTATCAATCATCGAAATCGGAGCACATTTGCAGATTTTCGAATTTCCTAGCTCTGATTTTGTGGGCTATAGATCAGTTGATTTTCAAAAAAATTTAATTTTTCACGAAACGTCTTGAAATATTCGACCGATCCAAATGGCCGTTTGTATGACAATTACAGGTCTCAACGCCTATTGATAGAGGTATCAATCATCGAAATCGGAGCACATTTGCAGATTCTCGAATTTTCTGGCTCTGAATTTGTGGGCTATAGATCAGTTGATTTTCAAAAAAATTTAATTTTTCACGAAACGTCTTGAAATATTCGACCGATCCAAATGGCCGTTTGTATGACAATTACAGGTCTCAACGCCTATTGATAGAGGTATCAATCATCGAAATCGGAGCACATTTGCAGATTTTCGAATTTTCTGGCTCTGAATTTGTGGGCTATAGCTCAGTTGATTTTCAAAAAAATTAAATTTTCCACGAAACGTCTTGAAATATTCGACCGATCCAAATGGCCGTTTGTATGACAATTACAGGTCTCAACGCCTATTGATAGAGGTATCAATCATCGAAATCGGAGCACATTTGCAGATTTTCGAATTTTCTGGCTCTGAATTTGTGGGCTATAGCTCAGTTGATTTTCAAAAAAATTAAATTTTTCACGAAACGTGTAGAAATATTCGACCGATCCAAATGGCCGTTTGCATGACAATTACAGGTCTCAACGCCTATTGATAGACGTATCAATCATCGAAATCGGAGCACATTTGCAGATTTTCGAATTTTCTAGCTCTGATTTTGTGGGCTATAGCTCAGTTGATTTTCAAAAAAATTAAATTTTTCACGAAACGTGTAGAAATATTCGACCGATCCAAATGGCCGTTTGCATGACAATTACAGGTCTCAACGCCTATTGATAGACGTATCAATCATCGAAATCGGAGCACATTTGCAGATTTTCGAATTTTCTGGCTCTGAATTTGTGGGCTATAGCTCAGTTGATTTTCAAAAAAATTAAATTTTCCACGAAACGTCTTGAAATATTCGACCGATCCAAATGGCCGTTTGTATGACAATTACAGGTCTCAACGCCTATTGATAGAGGTATCAATCATCGAAATCGGAGCACATTTGCAGATTTTCGAATTTTCTGGCTCTGAATTTGTGGGCTATAGCTCAGTTGATTTTCAAAAAAATTAAATTTTTCACGAAACGTGTAGAAATATTCGACCGATCCAAATGGCCGTTTGCATGACAATTACAGGTCTCAACGCCTATTGATAGACGTATCAATCATCGAAATCGGAGCACATTTGCAGATTTTCGAATTTTCTAGCTCTGATTTTGTGGGCTATAGCTCAGTTGATTTTCAAAAAAATTAAATTTTTCACGAAACGTGTAGAAATATTCGACCGATCCAAATGGCCGTTTGCATGACAATTACAGGTCTCAACGCCTATTGATAGACGTATCAATCATCGAAATCGGAGCGGAGCACATTTGCAGATTTTCGAATTTTCTGGCTCTGAATTTGTGGGCTATAGCTCAGTTGATTTTCAAAAAAATTAAATTTTCCACGAAACGTCTTGAAATATTCGACCGATCCAAATGGCCGTTTGCATGACAATTACAGGTCTCAACGCCTATTGATAGAGGTATCAATCATCGAAATCGGAGCACATTTGCAGATTTTCGAATTTTCTGGCTCTGAATTTGTGGGCTATAGCTCAGTTGATTTTCAAAAAAATTAAATTTTTCACGAAACGTGTAGAAATATTCGACCGATCCAAATGGCCGTTTGCATGACAATTACAGGTCTCAACGCCTATTGATAGACGTATCAATCATCGAAATCGGAGCACATTTGCAGATTTTCGAATTTTCTAGCTCTGATTTTGTGGGCTATAGCTCAGTTGATTTTCAAAAAAATTAAATTTTTCACGAAACGTGTAGAAATATTCGACCGATCCAAATGGCCGTTTGTATGACAATTACAGGTCTCAACGCCTATTGATAGAGGTATCAATCATCGAAATCGGAGCACATTTGCAGATTCTCGAATTTTCTGGCTCTGAATTTGTGGGCTATAGATCAGTTGATTTTCAAAAAAATTTAATTTTTCACGAAACGTCTTGAAATATTCGACCGATCCAAATGGCCGTTTGTATGACAATTACAGGTCTCAACGCCTATTGATAGAGGTATCAATCATCGAAATCGGAGCACATTTGCAGATTTTCGAATTTTCTGGCTCTGAATTTGTGGGCTATAGCTCAGTTGATTTTCAAAAAAATTAAATTTTTCACGAAACGTGTAGAAATATTCGACCGATCCAAATGGCCGTTTGCATGACAATTACAGGTCTCAACGCCTATTGATAGAGGTATCAATCATCGAAATCGGAGCGGAGCACATTTGCAGATTTTCGAATTTTCTGGCTCTGAATTTGTGGGCTATAGCTCAGTTGATTTTCAAAAAAATTAAATTTTCCACGAAACGTCTTGAAATATTCGACCGATCCAAATGGCCGTTTGTATGACAATTACAGGTCTCAACGCCTATTGATAGAGGTATCAATCATCGAAATCGGAGCACATTTGCAGATTTTCGAATTTTCTGGCTCTGAATTTGTGGGCTATAGCTCAGTTGATTTTCAAAAAAATTAAATTTTTCACGAAACGTGTAGAAATATTCGACCGATCCAAATGGCCGTTTGCATGACAATTACAGGTCTCAACGCCTATTGATAGACGTATCAATCATCGAAATCGGAGCACATTTGCAGATTTTCGAATTTTCTAGCTCTGAATTTGTGGGCTATAGCTCAGTTGATTTTCAAAAAAATTAAATTTTTCACGAAACGTGTAGAAATATTCGACCGATCCAAATGGCCGTTTGCATGACAATTACAGGTCTCAACGCCTATTGATAGAGGTATCAATCATCGAAATCGGAGCACATTTGCAGATTTTCGAATTTCCTAGCTCTGATTTTGTGGGCTATAGATCAGTTGATTTTCAAAAAAATTTAATTTTTCACGAAACGTCTTGAAATATTCGACCGATCCAAATGGCCGTTTGTATGACAATTACAGGTCTCAACGCCTATTGATAGAGGTATCAATCATCGAAATCGGAGCACATTTGCAGATTTTCGAATTTTCTGGCTCTGAATTTGTGGGCTATAGCTCAGTTGATTTTCAAACAAATTAAATTTTCCACTAAACGTGTAGAAATATTCGACCGATCCAAATGGCCGTTTGCATGACAATTACAGGTCTCAACGCCTATTGATAGAGGTATCAATCATCGAAATCGGAGCACATTTGCAGATTTTCGAATTTTCTGGCTCTGAATTTGTGGGCTATAGATCAGTTGATTTTCAAAAAAATTTAATTTTTCACGAAACGTCTTGAAATATTCGACCGATCCAAATGGCCGTTTGTATGACAATTACAGGTCTCAACGCCTATTGATAGAGGTATCAATCATCGAAATCGGAGCACATTTGCAGATTTTCGAATTTTCTGGCTCTGAATTTGTGGGCTATAGCTCAGTTGATTTTCAAACAAATTAAATTTTCCACTAAACGTTTAGACAATTACAGGTCTCAACGCCTATTGATAGAGGTATCAATCATCGAAATCGGAGCACATTTGCAGATTTTCGAATTTTCTGGCTCTGAATTTGTGGGCTATAGCTCAGTTGATTTTCAAAAAAATTAAATTTTTCACGAAACGTGTAGAAATATTCGACCGATCCAAATGGCCGTTTGCATGACAATTACAGGTCTCAACGCCTATTGATAGACGTATCAATCATCGAAATCGGAGCACATTTGCAGATTTTCGAATTTCCTAGCTCTGATTTTGTGGGCTATAGATCAGTTGATTTTCAAAAAAATTTAATTTTTCACGAAACGTCTTGAAATATTCGACCGATCCAAATGGCCGTTTGTATGACAATTACAGGTCTCAACGCCTATTGATAGAGGTATCAATCATCGAAATCGGAGCACATTTGCAGATTCTCGAATTTTCTGGCTCTGAATTTGTGGGCTATAGATCAGTTGATTTTCAAAAAAATTTAATTTTTCACGAAACGTCTTGAAATATTCGACCGATCCAAATGGCCGTTTGTATGACAATTACAGGTCTCAACGCCTATTGATAGAGGTATCAATCATCGAAATCGGAGCACATTTGCAGATTTTCGAATTTTCTGGCTCTGAATTTGTGGGCTATAGCTCAGTTGATTTTCAAAAAAATTAAATTTTCCACGAAACGTCTTGAAATATTCGACCGATCCAAATGGCCGTTTGTATGACAATTACAGGTCTCAACGCCTATTGATAGAGGTATCAATCATCGAAATCGGAGCACATTTGCAGATTTTCGAATTTTCTGGCTCTGAATTTGTGGGCTATAGCTCAGTTGATTTTCAAAAAAATTAAATTTTTCACGAAACGTGTAGAAATATTCGACCGATCCAAATGGCCGTTTGCATGACAATTACAGGTCTCAACGCCTATTGATAGACGTATCAATCATCGAAATCGGAGCACATTTGCAGATTTTCGAATTTTCTAGCTCTGATTTTGTGGGCTATAGCTCAGTTGATTTTCAAAAAAATTAAATTTTTCACGAAACGTGTAGAAATATTCGACCGATCGAAATGGCCGTTTGCATGACAATTACAGGTCTCAACGCCTATTGATAGACGTATCAATCATCGAAATCGGAGCACATTTGCAGATTTTCGAATTTCCTAGCTCTGATTTTGTGGGCTATAGATCAGTTGATTTTCAAACAAATTTAATTTTTCACGAAACGTCTTGAAATATTCGACCGATCCAAATGGCCGTTTGTATGACAATTACAGGTCTCAACGCCTATTGATAGAGGTATCAATCATCGAAATCGGAGCACATTTGCAGATTCTCGAATTTTCTGGCTCTGAATTTGTGGGCTATAGATCAGTTGATTTTCAAAAAAATTTAATTTTTCACGAAACGTCTTGAAATATTCGACCGATCCAAATGGCCGTTTGTATGACAATTACAGGTCTCAACGCCTATTGATAGAGGTATCAATCATCGAAATCGGAGCACATTTGCAGATTTTCGAATTTTCTGGCTCTGAATTTGTGGGCTATAGCTCAGTTGATTTTCAAAAAAATTAAATTTTCCACGAAACGTCTTGAAATATTCGACCGATCCAAATGGCCGTTTGTATGACAATTACAGGTCTCAACGCCTATTGATAGAGGTATCAATCATCGAAATCGGAGCACATTTGCAGATTTTCGAATTTTCTGGCTCTGAATTTGTGGGCTATAGCTCAGTTGATTTTCAAAAAAATTAAATTTTTCACGAAACGTGTAGAAATATTCGACCGATCCAAATGGCCGTTTGCATGACAATTACAGGTCTCAACGCCTATTGATAGACGTATCAATCATCGAAATCGGAGCACATTTGCAGATTTTCGAATTTCCTAGCTCTGATTTTGTGGGCTATAGATCAGTTGATTTTCAAAAAAATTTAATTTTTCACGAAACGTCTTGAAATATTCGACCGATCCAAATGGCCGTTTGTATGACAATTACAGGTCTCAACGCCTATTGATAGAGGTATCAATCATCGAAATCGGAGCACATTTGCAGATTCTCGAATTTTCTGGCTCTGAATTTGTGGGCTATAGATCAGTTGATTTTCAAAAAAATTTAATTTTTCACGAAACGTCTTGAAATATTCGACCGATCCAAATGGCCGTTTGTATGACAATTACAGGTCTCAACGCCTATTGATAGAGGTATCAATCATCGAAATCGGAGCACATTTGCAGATTTTCGAATTTTCTGGCTCTGAATTTGTGGGCTATAGCTCAGTTGATTTTCAAACAAATTAAATTTTCCACGAAACGTCTTGAAATATTCGACCGATCCAAATGGCCGTTTGTATGACAATTACAGGTCTCAACGCCTATTGATAGAGGTATCAATCATCGAAATCGGAGCACATTTGCAGATTTTCGAATTTTCTGGCTCTGAATTTGTGGGCTATAGCTCAGTTGATTTTCAAAAAAATTAAATTTTTCACGAAACGTGTAGAAATATTCGACCGATCCAAATGGCCGTTTGCATGACAATTACAGGTCTCAACGCCTATTGATAGACGTATCAATCATCGAAATCGGAGCACATTTGCAGATTTTCGAATTTTCTAGCTCTGATTTTGTGGGCTATAGCTCAGTTGATTTTCAAAAAAATTAAATTTTTCACGAAACGTGTAGAAATATTCGACCGATCCAAATGGCCGTTTGCATGACAATTACAGGTCTCAACGCCTATTGATAGACGTATCAATCATCGAAATCGGAGCACATTTGCAGATTTTCGAATTTCCTAGCTCTGATTTTGTGGGCTATAGATCAGTTGATTTTCAAAAAAATTTAATTTTTCACGAAACGTCTTGAAATATTCGACCGATCCAAATGGCCGTTTGTATGACAATTACAGGTCTCAACGCCTATTGATAGAGGTATCAATCATCGAAATCGGAGCACATTTGCAGATTCTCGAATTTTCTGGCTCTGAATTTGTGGGCTATAGATCAGTTGATTTTCAAAAAAATTTAATTTTTCACGAAACGTCTTGAAATATTCGACCGATCCAAATGGCCGTTTGTATGGCAATTACAGGTCTCAACGCCTATTGATAGAGGTATCAATCATCGAAATCGGAGCACATTTGCAGATTTTCGAATTTTCTGGCTCTGAATTTGTGGGCTATAGCTCAGTTGATTTTCAAAAAAATTAAATTTTCCACGAAACGTCTTGAAATATTCGACCGATCCAAATGGCCGTTTGTATGACAATTACAGGTCTCAACGCCTATTGATAGAGGTATCAATCATCGAAATCGGAGCACATTTGCAGATTCTCGAATTTTCTGGCTCTGAATTTGTGGGCTATAGCTCAGTTGATTTTCAAACAAATTAAATTTTCCACTAAACGTGTAGAAATATTCGACCGATCCAAATGGCCGTTTGCATGACAATTACAGGTCTCAACGCCTATTGATAGAGGTATCAATCATCGAAATCGGAGCACATTTGCAGATTTTCGAATTTTCTGGCTCTGAATTTGTGGGCTATAGCTCAGTTGATTTTCAAAAAAATTAAATTTTTCACGAAACGTGTAGAAATATTCGACCGATCCAAATGGCCGTTTGTATGACAATTACAGGTCCCAACGCCTATTGATAGAGGTATCAATCATCGAAATCGGAGCACATTTGCAGATTCTCGAATTTTCTGGCTCTGAATTTGTGGGCTATAGATCAGTTGATTTTCAAAAAAATTAAATTTTTCACGAAACGTGTAGAAATATTCGACCGATCCAAATGGCCGTTTGTATGACAATTACAGGTCTCAACGCCTATTGATAGAGGTATCAATCATCGAAATCGGAGCACATTTGCAGATTCTCGAATTTTCTGGCTCTGAATTTGTGGGCTATAGATCAGTTGATTTTCAAAAAAATTTAATTTTTCACGAAACGTCTTGAAATATTCGACCGATCCAAATGGCCGTTTGTATGACAATTACAGGTCTCAACGCCTATTGATAGAGGTATCAATCATCGAAATCGGAGCACATTTGCAGATTTTCGAATTTTCTGGCTCTGAATTTGTGGGCTATAGCTCAGTTGATTTTCAAACAAATTAAATTTTCCACTAAACGTTTAGAAATATTCGACCGATCCAAATGGCCGTTTGCATGACAATTACAGGTCTCAACGCCTATTGATAGAGGTATCAATCATCGAAATCGGAGCACATTTGCAGATTTTCGAATTTTCTGGCTCTGAATTTGTGGGCTATAGCTCAGTTGATTTTCAAAAAAATTAAATTTTTCACGAAACGTGTAGAAATATTCGACCGATCCAAATGGCCGTTTGCATGACAATTACAGGTCTCAACGCCTATTGATAGAGGTATCAATCATCGAAATCGGAGCACATTTGCAGATTTTCGAATTTCCTAGCTCTGATTTTGTGGGCTATAGATCAGTTGATTTTCAAAAAAATTTAATTTTTCACGAAACGTCTTGAAATATTCGACCGATCCAAATGGCCGTTTGTATGACAATTACAGGTCTCAACGCCTATTGATAGAGGTATCAATCATCGAAATCGGAGCACATTTGCAGATTCTCGAATTTTCTGGCTCTGAATTTGTGGGCTATAGATCAGTTGATTTTCAAAAAAATTTAATTTTTCACGAAACGTCTTGAAATATTCGACCGATCCAAATGGCCGTTTGTATGACAATTACAGGTCTCAACGCCTATTGATAGAGGTATCAATCATCGAAATCGGAGCACATTTGCAGATTCTCGAATTTTCTGGCTCTGAATTTGTGGGCTATAGCTCAGTTGATTTTCAAAAAAATTAAATTTTCCACGAAACGTCTTGAAATATTCGACCGATCCAAATGGCCGTTTGTATGACAATTACAGGTCTCAACGCCTATTGATAGAGGTATCAATCATCGAAATCGGAGCACATTTGCAGATTTTCGAATTTTCTGGCTCTGAATTTGTGGGCTATAGCTCAGTTGATTTTCAAACAAATTAAATTTTCCACTAAACGTGTAGAAATATTCGACCGATCCAAATGGCCGTTTGCATGACAATTACAGGCCTCAACGCCTATTGATAGAGGTATCAATCATCGAAATCGGAGCACATGTAACACTTTGCATGACCTGGAGTATATTCAATTTAATTAAAATGCAAAATAAAATGTAAAAAGAAACAAAAATTTAAATTTAGTGAACTAAAATTGAACAAAATATGAAACTACCCGGAAATAACAGTATACTCCAAGTCATGCCAGTGTTATCAGAAAATTGGACCTACGCAGGGACTCTTGGCGGTCGTTGCCGGCTAAGCATCAGGGTATGGGCGTGGGGATGTCAAGAGTATGCGTAGATCAGTTGTAACCGCTTAGGGAATGATTCTAATTACCTACCTATTAACCCATCACGATACCTACACTCACCCTAATTCATCCTCAGCTCGACGGTTCTCAATTAGCACATATTGTTAACTGATAACACCGAATTTAAAGTTTGAAAAAACAAAATCAATTATTAAATTTATTACACAAAAAAAAATAAAAACAAAAGTAGAACAATCCAATGTCTTATAACTAATCTAACTAGCTAACCTAATCCCCTAAAACCAACTTAAATATTTATCTTAATTACCCTACACCAGATCGAAGTTATTACAAGAAACGGCAAATATTTTAAGTATATATATAATTAAATCAAAATATAATTTAAAAATTAATATGTAATAAAATAAAAAGAAAAGAAAAAAAATTTAAACTTATCAGACATGTTGAAATGTTGAGTGATGCGCGTTGTTCATCGTTGTTGTGTTAATTGTTGCCACGTTGAATGCTGCACAGATTTTTCTCTTTTTATTTTGAGTGTTTTATTTGGTGGCAGTACAATAAACAACCATTTAAGTTCGATGGTATTTTAATTTATTGTTCTCTTTGATGTACTAATATTTTTACCAAAGAGGCCACACACAAGCACACGTTTAATTACTAGATTATATTTAATTTTTTTTTTTATGATTCGCTACATTTAATTGTTCATGCGAAATATATAAAAAAAAATGTTTATGTACCAGAAATCAGAATTCAAATATTATGCACTCACTAATTTTTATAGGTTTTATATTTAGGAATATGTACAGTATATTTGCACAACTCAAATTTTGAGTTTTTTTTTTTTCGACACTATATGTATTAATGTTCTTATATTATAATTCACTAATGTAACGAGGAACTCATATTCTTAAATTTCACTTAATTCAGTATGTAGTTGTCTGTTGTAAACAAAAAAAAAAAAAAATCACACTTCCTTTCCTCATTTATGTTTAGAATATTCATATATTTTTTTTTTTTTTTTTTTCGGGACTATTCTGGAATCTTCGCCCCCACTATACCTTTTTTTTTTCGTATTTTCTTGGCGCACTTTTAGTTGTGTTGTGTAAAATGAATAATTGATTTATATTCCAGTTATTAAAATAATCAATTGTAATTAAAAAAAAAAACAATAACGTTTTTATCACTAAAATCACATTCACCTTATAAGGGGACTTCCCCTGTTATAGTAGTTTTTCTTTTTTTTTTTATATAACACAACCGAATGGTTAACTATTGATATTAATTTCATTCGCCATAATATAACAACAACAAAAAAAAATATAACTATAATTCCCAATGATTTAAATAATTTTTATTTTCGGTTTAATTATCTATCAATTGGGTTGCTCTATTTTATTATTTTTTTCCTCTTTTTTGCACAAAAAAAAAAAATTATCAATTCTTATTAATTTGATTTTTGTCTCAAAACTCAAACTCAGTTTTTACTTTTTAATGACAAGACTATCCCGATTTAATCTTAACCAAAAAACTGCTCCCGAATCACCTAATCTACTCTCATTTATAGCCCAGTACAACAATAAAAAAAAATAGAATAAAATAGAAATATCATTGTTTTTTTTTTCCCGCGCCCACTAAAAAAAAAAAATCAATCGCAACTTCATCAAGCAAGATCAACCAGCGTCCTCTATGAGAAATAAACTAAAAGTTACCAAACTACGATTATCGATACATCGTCCTCTACTTTACCGACATTTCATTTTAATAACACCATTCAGGCGTTTTATTTGAACCATAAAAAAAAATTAAAATAAAAGTGTTGTGACGGCGACGAATGCGCTGTTACACACATTTGCAGATTTTCGAATTTTCTGGCTCTGAATTTGTGGGCTATAGATCAGTTGATTTTCAAAAAAATTTAATTTTTCACGAAACGTCTTGAAATATTCGACCGATCCAAATGGCCGTTTGTATGACAATTACAGGTCTCAACGCCTATTGATAGAGGTATCAATCATCGAAATCGGAGCACATTTGCAGATTTTCGAATTTTCTGGCTCTGAATTTGTGGGCTATAGCTCAGTTGATTTTCAAACAAATTAAATTTTCCACTAAACGTTTAGAAATATTCGACCGATCCAAATGGCCGTTTGCATGACAATTACAGGTCTCAACGCCTATTGATAGAGGTATCAATCATCGAAATCGGAGCACATTTGCAGATTTTCGAATTTTCTGGCTCTGAATTTGTGGGCTATAGCTCAGTTGATTTTCAAAAAAATTAAATTTTTCACGAAATGTGTAGAAATATTCGACCGATCCAAATGGCCGTTTGCATGACAATTACAGGTCTCAACGCCTATTGATAGACGTATCAATCATCGAAATCGGAGCACATTTGCAGATTTTCGAATTTCCTAGCTCTGATTTTGTGGGCTATAGATCAGTTGATTTTCAAAAAAATTTAATTTTTCACGAAACGTCTTGAAATATTCGACCGATCCAAATGGCCGTTTGTATGACAATTACAGGTCTCAACGCCTATTGATAGAGGTATCAATCATCGAAATCGGAGCACATTTGCAGATTCTCGAATTTTCTGGCTCTGAATTTGTGGGCTATAGATCAGTTGATTTTCAAAAAAATTTAATTTTTCACGAAACGTCTTGAAATATTCGACCGATCCAAATGGCCGTTTGTATGACAATTACAGGTCTCAACGCCTATTGATAGAGGTATCAATCATCGAAATCGGAGCACATTTGCAGATTTTCGAATTTTCTGGCTCTGAATTTGTGGGCTATAGCTCAGTTGATTTTCAAAAAAATTAAATTTTCCACGAAACGTCTTGAAATATTCGACCGATCCAAATGGCCGTTTGTATGACAATTACAGGTCTCAACGCCTATTGATAGAGGTATCAATCATCGAAATCGGAGCACATTTGCAGATTTTCGAATTTTCTGGCTCTGAATTTGTGGGCTATAGCTCAGTTGATTTTCAAAAAAATTAAATTTTTCACGAAACGTGTAGAAATATTCGACCGATCCAAATGGCCGTTTGCATGACAATTACAGGTCTCAACGCCTATTGATAGACGTATCAATCATCGAAATCGGAGCACATTTGCAGATTTTCGAATTTTCTAGCTCTGATTTTGTGGGCTATAGCTCAGTTGATTTTCAAAAAAATTAAATTTTTCACGAAACGTGTAGAAATATTCGACCGATCCAAATGGCCGTTTGCATGACAATTACAGGTCTCAACGCCTATTGATAGACGTATCAATCATCGAAATCGGAGCACATTTGCAGATTTTCGAATTTCCTAGCTCTGATTTTGTGGGCTATAGATCAGTTGATTTTCAAAAAAATTTAATTTTTCACGAAACGTCTTGAAATATTCGACCGATCCAAATGGCCGTTTGTATGACAATTACAGGTCTCAACGCCTATTGATAGAGGTATCAATCATCGAAATCGGAGCACATTTGCAGATTTTCGAATTTTCTGGCTCTGAATTTGTGGGCTATAGCTCAGTTGATTTTCAAAAAAATTTAATTTTTCACGAAACGTGTAGAAATATTCGACCGATCCAAATGGCCGTTTGCATGACAATTACAGGTCTCAACGCCTATTGATAGACGTATCAATCATCGAAATCGGAGCACATTTGCAGATTTTCGAATTTCCTAGCTCTGATTTTGTGGGCTATAGATCAGTTGATTTTCAAAAAAATTTAATTTTTCACGAAACGTCTTGAAATATTCGACCGATCCAAATGGCCGTTTGTATGACAATTACAGGTCTCAACGCCTATTGATAGAGGTATCAATCATCGAAATCGGAGCACATTTGCAGATTCTCGAATTTTCTGGCTCTGAATTTGTGGGCTATAGATCAGTTGATTTTCAAAAAAATTTAATTTTTCACGAAACGTCTTGAAATATTCGACCGATCCAAATGGCCGTTTGCATGACAATTACAGGTCTCAACGCCTATTGATAGACGTATCAATCATCGAAATCGGAGCACATTTGCAGATTTTCGAATTTCCTAGCTCTGATTTTGTGGGCTATAGATCAGTTGATTTTCAAAAAAATTTAATTTTTCACGAAACGTCTTGAAATATTCGACCGATCCAAATGGCCGTTTGTATGACAATTACAGGTCTCAACGCCTATTGATAGAGGTATCAATCATCGAAATCGGAGCACATTTGCAGATTCTCGAATTTTCTGGCTCTGAATTTGTGGGCTATAGATCAGTTGATTTTCAAAAAAATTTAATTTTTCACGAAACGTCTTGAAATATTCGACCGATCCAAATGGCCGTTTGTATGACAATTACAGGTCTCAACGCCTATTGATAGAGGTATCAATCATCGAAATCGGAGCACATTTGCAGATTTTCGAATTTTCTGGCTCTGAATTTGTGGGCTATAGCTCAGTTGATTTTCAAAAAAATTAAATTTTCCACGAAACGTCTTGAAATATTCGACCGATCCAAATGGCCGTTTGTATGACAATTACAGGTCTCAACGCCTATTGATAGAGGTATCAATCATCGAAATCGGAGCACATTTGCAGATTTTCGAATTTTCTGGCTCTGAATTTGTGGGCTATAGCTCAGTTGATTTTCAAAAAAATTAAATTTTTCACGAAACGTGTAGAAATATTCGACCGATCCAAATGGCCGTTTGCATGACAATTACAGGTCTCAACGCCTATTGATAGACGTATCAATCATCGAAATCGGAGCACATTTGCAGATTTTCGAATTTTCTAGCTCTGATTTTGTGGGCTATAGCTCAGTTGATTTTCAAAAAAATTAAATTTTTCACGAAACGTGTAGAAATATTCGACCGATCCAAATGGCCGTTTGCATGACAATTACAGGTCTCAACGCCTATTGATAGACGTATCAATCATCGAAATCGGAGCACATTTGCAGATTTTCGAATTTCCTAGCTCTGATTTTGTGGGCTATAGATCAGTTGATTTTCAAAAAAATTTAATTTTTCACGAAACGTCTTGAAATATTCGACCGATCCAAATGGCCGTTTGTATGACAATTACAGGTCTCAACGCCTATTGATAGAGGTATCAATCATCGAAATCGGAGCACATTTGCAGATTTTCGAATTTTCTGGCTCTGAATTTGTGGGCTATAGCTCAGTTGATTTTCAAAAAAATTTAATTTTTCACGAAACGTGTAGAAATATTCGACCGATCCAAATGGCCGTTTGCATGACAATTACAGGTCTCAACGCCTATTGATAGACGTATCAATCATCGAAATCGGAGCACATTTGCAGATTTTCGAATTTCCTAGCTCTGATTTTGTGGGCTATAGATCAGTTGATTTTCAAAAAAATTTAATTTTTCACGAAACGTCTTGAAATATTCGACCGATCCAAATGGCCGTTTGTATGACAATTACAGGTCTCAACGCCTATTGATAGAGGTATCAATCATCGAAATCGGAGCACATTTGCAGATTCTCGAATTTTCTGGCTCTGAATTTGTGGGCTATAGATCAGTTGATTTTCAAAAAAATTTAATTTTTCACGAAACGTCTTGAAATATTCGACCGATCCAAATGGCCGTTTGTATGACAATTACAGGTCTCAACGCCTATTGATAGAGGTATCAATCATCGAAATCGGAGCACATTTGCAGATTTTCGAATTTTCTGGCTCTGAATTTGTGGGCTATAGCTCAGTTGATTTTCAAAAAAATTAAATTTTCCACGAAACGTCTTGAAATATTCGACCGATCCAAATGGCCGTTTGTATGACAATTACAGGTCTCAACGCCTATTGATAGAGGTATCAATCATCGAAATCGGAGCACATTTGCAGATTTTCGAATTTTCTGGCTCTGAATTTGTGGGCTATAGCTCAGTTGATTTTCAAACAAATTAAATTTTCCACTAAACGTGTAGAAATATTCGACCGATCCAAATGGCCGTTTGCATGACAATTACAGGTCTCAACGCCTATTGATAGAGGTATCAATCATCGAAATCGGAGCACATTTGCAGATTTTCGAATTTTCTGGCTCTGAATTTGTGGGCTATAGCTCAGTTGATTTTCAAAAAAATTAAATTTTTCACGAAACGTGTAGAAATATTCGACCGATCCAAATGGCCGTTTGTATGACAATTACAGGTCTCAACGCCTATTGATAGAGGTATCAATCATCGAAATCGGAGCACATTTGCAGATTCTCGAATTTTCTGGCTCTGAATTTGTGGGCTATAGATCAGTTGATTTTCAAAAAAATTTAATTTTTGACGAAACGTCTTGAAATATTCGACCGATCCAAATGGCCGTTTGTATGACAATTACAGGTCTCAACGCCTATTGATAGAGGTATCAATCATCGAAATCGGAGCACATTTGCAGATTTTCGAATTTTCTGGCTCTGAATTTGTGGGCTATAGCTCAGTTGATTTTCAAAAAAATTAAATTTTCCACGAAACGTCTTGAAATATTCGACCGATCCAAATGGCCGTTTGTATGACAATTACAGGTCTCAACGCCTATTGATAGAGGTATCAATCATCGAAATCGGAGCACATTTGCAGATTTTCGAATTTTCTGGCTCTGAATTTGTGGGCTATAGCTCAGTTGATTTTCAAAAAAATTAAATTTTTCACGAAACGTGTAGAAATATTCGACCGATCCAAATGGCCGTTTGCATGACAATTACAGGTCTCAACGCCTATTGATAGACGTATCAATCATCGAAATCGGAGCACATTTGCAGATTTTCGAATTTTCTAGCTCTGATTTTGTGGGCTATAGCTCAGTTGATTTTCAAAAAAATTAAATTTTTCACGAAACGTGTAGAAATATTCGACCGATCCAAATGGCCGTTTGCATGACAATTACAGGTCTCAACGCCTATTGATAGACGTATCAATCATCGAAATCGGAGCACATTTGCAGATTTTCGAATTTCCTAGCTCTGATTTTGTGGGCTATAGATCAGTTGATTTTCAAAAAAATTTAATTTTTCACGAAACGTCTTGAAATATTCGACCGATCCAAATGGCCGTTTGTATGACAATTACAGGTCTCAACGCCTATTGATAGAGGTATCAATCATCGAAATCGGAGCACATTTGCAGATTCTCGAATTTTCTGGCTCTGAATTTGTGGGCTATAGATCAGTTGATTTTCAAAAAAATTTAATTTTTCACGAAACGTCTTGAAATATTCGACCGATCCAAATGGCCGTTTGTATGGCAATTACAGGTCTCAACGCCTATTGATAGAGGTATCAATCATCGAAATCGGAGCACATTTGCAGATTTTCGAATTTTCTGGCTCTGAATTTGTGGGCTATAGCTCAGTTGATTTTCAAAAAAATTAAATTTTCCACGAAACGTCTTGAAATATTCGACCGATCCAAATGGCCGTTTGTATGACAATTACAGGTCTCAACGCCTATTGATAGAGGTATCAATCATCGAAATCGGAGCACATTTGCAGATTCTCGAATTTTCTGGCTCTGAATTTGTGGGCTATAGCTCAGTTGATTTTCAAACAAATTAAATTTTCCACTAAACGTGTAGAAATATTCGACCGATCCAAATGGCCGTTTGCATGACAATTACAGGTCTCAACGCCTATTGATAGAGGTATCAATCATCGAAATCGGAGCACATTTGCAGATTTTCGAATTTTCTGGCTCTGAATTTGTGGGCTATAGCTCAGTTGATTTTCAAAAAAATTAAATTTTTCACGAAACGTGTAGAAATATTCGACCGATCCAAATGGCCGTTTGTATGACAATTACAGGTCTCAACGCCTATTGATAGAGGTATCAATCATCGAAATCGGAGCACATTTGCAGATTCTCGAATTTTCTGGCTCTGAATTTGTGGGCTATAGATCAGTTGATTTTCAAAAAAATTTAATTTTTCACGAAACGTCTTGAAATATTCGACCGATCCAAATGGCCGTTTGTATGACAATTACAGGTCTCAACGCCTATTGATAGAGGTATCAATCATCGAAATCGGAGCACATTTGCAGATTTTCGAATTTTCTGGCTCTGAATTTGTGGGCTATAGCTCAGTTGATTTTCAAAAAAATTAAATTTTCCACTAAACGTTTAGAAATATTCGACCGATCCAAATGGCCGTTTGCATGACAATTACAGGTCTCAACGCCTATTGATAGAGGTATCAATCATCGAAATCGGAGCACATTTGCAGATTTTCGAATTTTCTGGCTCTGAATTTGTGGGCTATAGCTCAGTTGATTTTCAAAAAAATTAAATTTTTCACGAAACGTGTAGAAATATTCGACCGATCCAAATGGCCGTTTGCATGACAATTACAGGTCTCAACGCCTATTGATAGACGTATCAATCATCGAAATCGGAGCACATTTGCAGATTTTCGAATTTCCTAGCTCTGATTTTGTGGGCTATAGATCAGTTGATTTTCAAAAAAATTTAATTTTTCACGAAACGTCTTGAAATATTCGACCGATCCAAATGGCCGTTTGTATGACAATTACAGGTCTCAACGCCTATTGATAGAGGTATCAATCATCGAAATCGGAGCACATTTGCAGATTTTCGAATTTTCTGGCTCTGAATTTGTGGGCTATAGCTCAGTTGATTTTCAAAAAAATTAAATTTTCCACGAAACGTCTTGAAATATTCGACCGATCCAAATGGCCGTTTGTATGACAATTACAGGTCTCAACGCCTATTGATAGAGGTATCAATCATCGAAATCGGAGCACATTTGCAGATTTTCGAATTTTCTGGCTCTGAATTTGTGGGCTATAGCTCAGTTGATTTTCAAACAAATTAAATTTTCCACTAAACGTGTAGAAATATTCGACCGATCCAAATGGCCGTTTGCATGACAATTACAGGTCTCAACGCCTATTGATAGAGGTATCAATCATCGAAATCGGAGCACATTTGCAGATTTTCGAATTTTCTGGCTCTGAATTTGTGGGCTATAGATCAGTTGATTTTCAAAAAAATTTAATTTTTCACGAAACGTCTTGAAATATTCGACCGATCCAAATGGCCGTTTGTATGACAATTACAGGTCTCAACGCCTATTGATAGAGGTATCAATCATCGAAATCGGAGCACATTTGCAGATTTTCGAATTTTCTGGCTCTGAATTTGTGGGCTATAGCTCAGTTGATTTTCAAACAAATTAAATTTTCCACTAAACGTTTAGAAATATTCGACCGATCCAAATGGCCGTTTGCATGACAATTACAGGTCTCAACGCCTATTGATAGAGGTATCAATCATCGAAATCGGAGCACATTTGCAGATTTTCGAATTTTCTGGCTCTGAATTTGTGGGCTATAGCTCAGTTGATTTTCAAAAAAATTAAATTTTTCACGAAACGTGTAGAAATATTCGACCGATCCAAATGGCCGTTTGCATGACAATTACAGGTCTCAACGCCTATTGATAGACGTATCAATCATCGAAATCGGAGCACATTTGCAGATTTTCGAATTTCCTAGCTCTGATTTTGTGGGCTATAGATCAGTTGATTTTCAAAAAAATTTAATTTTTCACGAAACGTCTTGAAATATTCGACCGATCCAAATGGCCGTTTGTATGACAATTACAGGTCTCAACGCCTATTGATAGAGGTATCAATCATCGAAATCGGAGCACATTTGCAGATTCTCGAATTTTCTGGCTCTGAATTTGTGGGCTATAGATCAGTTGATTTTCAAAAAAATTTAATTTTTCACGAAACGTCTTGAAATATTCGACCGATCCAAATGGCCGTTTGTATGACAATTACAGGTCTCAACGCCTATTGATAGAGGTATCAATCATCGAAATCGGAGCACATTTGCAGATTTTCGAATTTTCTGGCTCTGAATTTGTGGGCTATAGCTCAGTTGATTTTCAAAAAAATTAAATTTTCCACGAAACGTCTTGAAATATTCGACCGATCCAAATGGCCGTTTGTATGACAATTACAGGTCTCAACGCCTATTGATAGAGGTATCAATCATCGAAATCGGAGCACATTTGCAGATTTTCGAATTTTCTGGCTCTGAATTTGTGGGCTATAGCTCAGTTGATTTTCAAAAAAATTAAATTTTTCACGAAACGTGTAGAAATATTCGACCGATCCAAATGGCCGTTTGCATGACAATTACAGGTCTCAACGCCTATTGATAGACGTATCAATCATCGAAATCGGAGCACATTTGCAGATTTTCGAATTTTCTAGCTCTGATTTTGTGGGCTATAGCTCAGTTGATTTTCAAAAAAATTAAATTTTTCACGAAACGTGTAGAAATATTCGACCGATCCAAATGGCCGTTTGCATGACAATTACAGGTCTCAACGCCTATTGATAGACGTATCAATCATCGAAATCGGAGCACATTTGCAGATTTTCGAATTTCCTAGCTCTGATTTTGTGGGCTATAGATCAGTTGATTTTCAAAAAAATTTAATTTTTCACGAAACGTCTTGAAATATTCGACCGATCCAAATGGCCGTTTGTATGACAATTACAGGTCTCAACGCCTATTGATAGAGGTATCAATCATCGAAATCGGAGCACATTTGCAGATTCTCGAATTTTCTGGCTCTGAATTTGTGGGCTATAGATCAGTTGATTTTCAAAAAAATTTAATTTTTCACGAAACGTCTTGAAATATTCGACCGATCCAAATGGCCGTTTGTATGGCAATTACAGGTCTCAACGCCTATTGATAGAGGTATCAATCATCGAAATCGGAGCACATTTGCAGATTTTCGAATTTTCTGGCTCTGAATTTGTGGGCTATAGCTCAGTTGATTTTCAAAAAAATTAAATTTTCCACGAAACGTCTTGAAATATTCGACCGATCCAAATGGCCGTTTGTATGACAATTACAGGTCTCAACGCCTATTGATAGAGGTATCAATCATCGAAATCGGAGCACATTTGCAGATTTTCGAATTTTCTGGCTCTGAATTTGTGGGCTATAGCTCAGTTGATTTTCAAAAAAATTAAATTTTTCACGAAACGTGTAGAAATATTCGACCGATCCAAATGGCCGTTTGCATGACAATTACAGGTCTCAACGCCTATTGATAGACGTATCAATCATCGAAATCGGAGCACATTTGCAGATTTTCGAATTTTCTGGCTCTGAATTTGTGGGCTATAGCTCAGTTGATTTTCAAACAAATTAAATTTTCCACTAAACGTGTAGAAATATTCGACCGATCCAAATGGCCGTTTGCATGACAATTACAGGTCTCAACGCCTATTGATAGAGGTATCAATCATCGAAATCGGAGCACATTTGCAGATTTTCGAATTTTCTGGCTCTGAATTTGTGGGCTATAGATCAGTTGATTTTCAAAAAAATTTAATTTTTCACGAAACGTCTTGAAATATTCGACCGATCCAAATGGCCGTTTGTATGACAATTACAGGTCTCAACGCCTATTGATAGAGGTATCAATCATCGAAATCGGAGCACATTTGCAGATTTTCGAATTTTCTGGCTCTGAATTTGTGGGCTATAGCTCAGTTGATTTTCAAACAAATTAAATTTTCCACTAAACGTGTAGAAATATTCGACCGATCCAAATGGCCGTTTGCATGACAATTACAGGTCTCAACGCCTATTGATAGAGGTATCAATCATCGAAATCGGAGCACATTTGCAGATTTTCGAATTTTCTGGCTCTGAATTTGTGGGCTATAGATCAGTTGATTTTCAAAAAAATTTAATTTTTCACGAAACGTCTTGAAATATTCGACCGATCCAAATGGCCGTTTGTATGACAATTACAGGTCTCAACGCCTATTGATAGAGGTATCAATTATCGAAATCGGAGCACATTTGCAGATTTTCGAATTTTCTGGCTCTGAATTTGTGGGCTATAGCTCAGTTGATTTTCAAACAAATTAAATTTTCCACTAAACGTGTAGAAATATTCGACCGATCCAAATGGCCGTTTGCATGACAATTACAGGTCTCAACGCCTATTGATAGAGGTATCAATCATCGAAATCGGAGCACATTTGCAGATTTTCGAATTTTCTGGCTCTGAATTTGTGGGCTATAGCTCAGTTGATTTTCAAAAAAATTAAATTTTTCACGAAACGTCTTGAAATATTCGACCGATCCAAATGGCCGTTTGCATGACAATTACAGGTCTCAACGCCTATTGATAGACGTATCAATCATCGAAATCGGAGCACATTTGCAGATTTTCGAATTTCCTAGCTCTGATTTTGTGGGCTATAGATCAGTTGATTTTCAAAAAAATTTAATTTTTCACGAAACGTCTTGAAATATTCGACCGATCCAAATGGCCGTTTGTATGACAATTACAGGTCTCAACGCCTATTGATAGAGGTATCAATCATCGAAATCGGAGCACATTTGCAGATTCTCGAATTTTCTGGCTCTGAATTTGTGGGCTATAGATCAGTTGATTTTCAAAAAAATTTAATTTTTCACGAAACGTCTTGAAATATTCGACCGATCCAAATGGCCGTTTGTATGACAATTACAGGTCTCAACGCCTATTGATAGAGGTATCAATCATCGAAATCGGAGCACATTTGCAGATTTTCGAATTTTCTGGCTCTGAATTTGTGGGCTATAGCTCAGTTGATTTTCAAAAAAATTAAATTTTCCACGAAACGTCTTGAAATATTCGACCGATCCAAATGGCCGTTTGCATGACAATTACAGGTCTCAACGCCTATTGATAGAGGTATCAATCATCGAAATCGGAGCACATTTGCAGATTTTCGAATTTTCTGGCTCTGAATTTGTGGGCTATAGCTCAGTTGATTTTCAAAAAAATTAAATTTTTCACGAAACGTGTAGAAATATTCGACCGATCCAAATGGCCGTTTGCATGACAATTACAGGTCTCAACGCCTATTGATAGACGTATCAATCATCGAAATCGGAGCACATTTGCAGATTTTCGAATTTTCTAGCTCTGATTTTGTGGGCTATAGCTCAGTTGATTTTCAAAAAAATTAAATTTTTCACGAAACGTGTAGAAATATTCGACCGATCCAAATGGCCGTTTGCATGACAATTACAGGTCTCAACGCCTATTGATAGACGTATCAATCATCGAAATCGGAGCACATTTGCAGATTTTCGAATTTCCTAGCTCTGATTTTGTGGGCTATAGATCAGTTGATTTTCAAAAAAATTTAATTTTTCACGAAACGTCTTGAAATATTCGACCGATCCAAATGGCCGTTTGTATGACAATTACAGGTATCAACGCCTATTGATAGAGGTATCAATCATCGAAATCGGAGCACATTTGCAGATTCTCGAATTTTCTGGCTCTGAATTTGTGGGCTATAGATCAGTTGATTTTCAAAAAAATTTAATTTTTCACGAAACGTCTTGAAATATTCGACCGATCCAAATGGCCGTTTGTATGACAATTACAGGTCTCAACGCCTATTGATAGAGGTATCAATCATCGAAATCGGAGCACATTTGCAGATTTTCGAATTTTCTGGCTCTGAATTTGTGGGCTATAGCTCAGTTGATTTTCAAACAAATTAAATTTTCCACTAAACGTTTAGAAATATTCGACCGATCCAAATGGCCGTTTGCATGACAATTACAGGTCTCAACGCCTATTGATAGAGGTATCAATCATCGAAATCGGAGCACATTTGCAGATTTTCGAATTTTCTGGCTCTGAATTTGTGGGCTATAGCTCAGTTGATTTTCAAAAAAATTAAATTTTTCACGAAACGTGTAGAAATATTCGACCGATCCAAATGGCCGTTTGCATGACAATTACAGGTCTCAATGCCTATTGATAGACGTATCAATCATCGAAATCGGAGCACATTTGCAGATTTTCGAATTTCCTAGCTCTGATTTTGTGGGCTATAGATCAGTTGATTTTAAAAAAAATTTAATTTTTCACGAAACGTCTTGAAATATTCGACCGATCCAAATGGCCGTTTGTATGACAATTACAGGTCTCAACGCCTATTGATAGAGGTATCAATCATCGAAATCGGAGCACATTTGCAGATTCTCGAATTTTCTGGCTCTGAATTTGTGGGCTATAGATCAGCTGATTTTCAAAAAAATTTAATTTTTCACGAAACGTCTTGAAATATTCGACCGATCCAAATGGCCGTTTGTATGACAATTACAGGTCTCAACGCCTATTGATAGAGGTATCAATCATCGAAATCGGAGCACATTTGCAGATTTTCGAATTTTCTGGCTCTGAATTTGTGGGCTATAGCTCAGTTGATTTTCAAAAAAATTAAATTTTCCACGAAACGTCTTGAAATATTCGACCGATCCAAATGGCCGTTTGTATGACAATTACAGGTCTCAACGCCTATTGATAGAGGTATCAATCATCGAAATCGGAGCACATTTGCAGATTTTCGAATTTTCTGGCTCTGAATTTGTGGGCTATAGCTCAGTTGATTTTCAAACAAATTAAATTTTCCACTAAACGTGTAGAAATATTCGACCGATCCAAATGGCCGTTTGCATGACAATTACAGGTCTCAACGCCTATTGATAGAGGTATCAATCATCGAAATCGGAGCACATTTGCAGATTTTCGAATTTTCTGGCTCTGAATTTGTGGGCTATAGATCAGTTGATTTTCAAAAAAATTTAATTTTTCACGAAACGTCTTGAAATATTCGACCGATCCAAATGGCCGTTTGTATGACAATTACAGGTCTCAACGCCTATTGATAGAGGTATCAATCATCGAAATCGGAGCACATTTGCAGATTTTCGAATTTTCTGGCTCTGAATTTGTGGGCTATAGCTCAGTTGATTTTCAAACAAATTAAATTTTCCACTAAACGTTTAGAAATATTCGACCGATCCAAATGGCCGTTTGCATGACAATTACAGGTCTCAACGCCTATTGATAGACGTATCAATCATCGAAATCGGAGCACATTTGCAGATTTTCGAATTTTCTGGCTCTGAATTTGTGGGCTATAGCTCAGTTGATTTTCAAAAAAATTAAATTTTTCACGAAACGTGTAGAAATATTCGACCGATCCAAATGGCCGTTTGCATGACAATTACAGGTCTCAACGCCTATTGATAGACGTATCAATCATCGAAATCGGAGCACATTTGCAGATTTTCGAATTTCCTAGCTCTGATTTTGTGGGCTATAGATCAGTTGATTTTCAAAAAAATTTAATTTTTCACGAAACGTCTTGAAATATTCGACCGATCCAAATGGCCGTTTGTATGACAATTACAGGTCTCAACGCCTATTGATAGAGGTATCAATCATCGAAATCGGAGCACATTTGCAGATTCTCGAATTTTCTGGCTCTGAATTTGTGGGCTATAGATCAGTTGATTTTCAAAAAAATTTAATTTTTCACGAAACGTCTTGAAATATTCGACCGATCCAAATGGCCGTTTGTATGACAATTACAGGTCTCAACGCCTATTGATAGAGGTATCAATCATCGAAATCGGAGCACATTTGCAGATTTTCGAATTTTCTGGCTCTGAATTTGTGGGCTATAGCTCAGTTGATTTTCAAAAAAATTAAATTTTCCACGAAACGTCTTGAAATATTCGACCGATCCAAATGGCCGTTTGTATGACAATTACAGGTCTCAACGCCTATTGATAGAGGTATCAATCATCGAAATCGGAGCACATTTGCAGATTTTCGAATTTTCTGGCTCTGAATTTGTGGGCTATAGCTCAGTTGATTTTCAAACAAATTAAATTTTCCACTAAACGTGTAGAAATATTCGACCGATCCAAATGGCCGTTTGCATGACAATTACAGGTCTCAACGCCTATTGATAGAGGTATCAATCATCGAAATCGGAGCACATTTGCAGATTTTCGAATTTTCTGGCTCTGAATTTGTGGGCTATAGATCAGTTGATTTTCAAAAAAATTTAATTTTTCACGAAACGTCTTGAAATATTCGACCGATCCAAATGGCCGTTTGTATGACAATTACAGGTCTCAACGCCTATTGATAGAGGTATCAATCATCGAAATCGGAGCACATTTGCAGATTTTCGAATTTTCTGGCTCTGAATTTGTGGGCTATAGCTCAGTTGATTTTCAAACAAATTAAATTTTCCACTAAACGTTTAGAAATATTCGACCGATCCAAATGGCCGTTTGCATGACAATTACAGGTCTCAACGCCTATTGATAGAGGTATCAATCATCGAAATCGGAGCACATTTGCAGATTTTCGAATTTTCTGGCTCTGAATTTGTGGGCTATAGCTCAGTTGATTTTCAAAAAAATTAAATTTTTCACGAAACGTGTAGAAATATTCGACCGATCCAAATGGCCGTTTGCATGACAATTACAGGTCTCAACGCCTATTGATAGACGTATCAATCATCGAAATCGGAGCACATTTGCAGATTTTCGAATTTCCTAGCTCTGATTTTGTGGGCTATAGATCAGTTGATTTTCAAAAAAATTTAATTTTTCACGAAACGTCTTGAAATATTCGACCGATCCAAATGGCCGTTTGTATGACAATTACAGGTCTCAACGCCTATTGATAGAGGTATCAATCATCGAAATCGGAGCACATTTGCAGATTCTCGAATTTTCTGGCTCTGAATTTGTGGGCTATAGATCAGTTGATTTTCAAAAAAATTTAATTTTTCACGAAACGTCTTGAAATATTCGACCGATCCAAATGGCCGTTTGTATGACAATTACAGGTCTCAACGCCTATTGATAGAGGTATCAATCATCGAAATCGGAGCACATTTGCAGATTTTCGAATTTTCTGGCTCTGAATTTGTGGGCTATAGCTCAGTTGATTTTCAAAAAAATTAAATTTTCCACGAAACGTCTTGAAATATTCGACCGATCCAAATGGCCGTTTGTATGACAATTACAGGTCTCAACGCCTATTGATAGAGGTATCAATCATCGAAATCGGAGCACATTTGCAGATTTTCGAATTTTCTGGCTCTGAATTTGTGGGCTATAGCTCAGTTGATTTTCAAAAAAATTAAATTTTCCACGAAACGTGTAGAAATATTCGACCGATCCAAATGGCCGTTTGCATGACAATTACAGGTCTCAACGCCTATTGATAGACGTATCAATCATCGAAATCGGAGCACATTTGCAGATTTTCGAATTTTCTAGCTCTGATTTTGTGGGCTATAGATCAGTTGATTTTCAAAAAAATTTAATTTTTCACGAAACGTCTTGAAATATTCGACCGATCCAAATGGCCGTTTGTATGACAATTACAGGTCTCAACGCCTATTGATAGAGGTATCAATCATCGAAATCGGAGCACATTTGCAGATTCTCGAATTTTCTGGCTCTGAATTTGTGGGCTATAGATCAGTTGATTTTCAAAAAAATTTAATTTTTCACGAAACGTCTTGAAATATTCGACCGATCCAAATGGCCGTTTGTATGACAATTACAGGTCTCAACGCCTATTGATAGAGGTATCAATCATCGAAATCGGAGCACATTTGCAGATTTTCGAATTTTCTGGCTCTGAATTTGTGGGCTATAGCTCAGTTGATTTTCAAAAAAATTAAATTTTCCACGAAACGTCTTGAAATATTCGACCGATCCAAATGGCCGTTTGTATGACAATTACAGGTCTCAACGCCTATTGATAGAGGTATCAATCATCGAAATCGGAGCACATTTGCAGATTTTCGAATTTTCTGGCTCTGAATTTGTGGGCTATAGCTCAGTTGATTTTCAAACAAATTAAATTTTCCACTAAACGTGTAGAAATATTCGACCGATCCAAATGGCCGTTTGCATGACAATTACAGGTCTCAACGCCTATTGATAGAGGTATCAATCATCGAAATCGGAGCACATTTGCAGATTTTCGAATTTTCTGGCTCTGAATTTGTGGGCTATAGATCAGTTGATTTTCAAAAAAATTTAATTTTTCACGAAACGTCTTGAAATATTCGACCGATCCAAATGGCCGTTTGTATGACAATTACAGGTCTCAACGCCTATTGATAGAGGTATCAATCATCGAAATCGGAGCACATTTGCAGATTTTCGAATTTTCTGGCTCTGAATTTGTGGGCTATAGCTCAGTTGATTTTCAAACAAATTAAATTTTCCACTAAACGTTTAGAAATATTCGACCGATCCAAATGGCCGTTTGCATGACAATTACAGGTCTCAACGCCTATTGATAGAGGTATCAATCATCGAAATCGGAGCACATTTGCAGATTTTCGAATTTTCTGGCTCTGAATTTGTGGGCTATAGCTCAGTTGATTTTCAAAAAAATTAAATTTTTCACGAAACGTCTTGAAATATTCGACCGATCCAAATGGCCGTTTGTATGACAATTACAGGTCTCAACGCCTATTGATAGAGGTATCAATCATCGAAATCGGAGCACATTTGCAGATTCTCGAATTTTCTGGCTCTGAATTTGTGGGCTATAGATCAGTTGATTTTCAAAAAAATTTAATTTTTCACGAAACGTCTTGAAATATTCGACCGATCCAAATGGCCGTTTGTATGACAATTACAGGTCTCAACGCCTATTGATAGAGGTATCAATCATCGAAATCGGAGCACATTTGCAGATTTTCGAATTTTCTGGCTCTGAATTTGTGGGCTATAGCTCAGTTGATTTTCAAAAAAATTAAATTTTCCACGAAACGTCTTGAAATATTCGACCGATCCAAATGGCCGTTTGTATGACAATTACAGGTCTCAACGCCTATTGATAGAGGTATCAATCATCGAAATCGGAGCACATTTGCAGATTCTCGAATTTTCTGGCTCTGAATTTGTGGGCTATAGATCAGTTGATTTTCAAAAAAATTTAATTTTTCACGAAACGTCTTGAAATATTCGACCGATCCAAATGGCCGTTTGTATGACAATTACAGGTCTCAACGCCTATTGATAGAGGTATCAATCATCGAAATCGGAGCACATTTGCAGATTTTCGAATTTTCTGGCTCTGAATTTGTGGGCTATAGCTCAGTTGATTTTCAAAAAAATTAAATTTTCCACGAAACGTCTTGAAATATTCGACCGATCCAAATGGCCGTTTGTATGACAATTACAGGTCTCAACGCCTATTGATAGAGGTATCAATCATCGAAATCGGAGCACATTTGCAGATTTTCGAATTTTCTGGCTCTGAATTTGTGGGCTATAGCTCAGTTGATTTTCAAAAAAATTAAATTTTTCACGAAACGTGTAGAAATATTCGAAATAGCCGTTTGTATGACAATTACAGGTCTCAACGCCTATTGATAGAGGTATCAATCATCGAAATCGGAGCACATTTGCAGATTTTCGAATTTTCTGGCTCTGAATTTGTGGGCTATAGCTCAGTTGATTTTCAAAAAAATTAAATTTTCCACTAAACGTGTAGAAATATTCGACCGATCCAAATGGCCGTTTGCATGACAATTACAGGTCTCAACGCCTATTGATAGAGGTATCAATCATCGAAATCGGAGCACATTTGCAGATTTTCGAATTTTCTGGCTCTGAATTTGTGGGCTATAGCTCAGTTGATTTTCAAAAAAATTAAATTTTCCACGAAACGTCTTGAAATATTCGACCGATTCAAATGGCCGTTTGTATGACAATTACAGGTCTCAACGCCTATTGATAGAGGTATCAATCATCGAAATCGGAGCACATTTGCAGATTTTCGAATTTTCTGGCTCTGAATTTGTGGGCTATAGCTCAGTTGATTTTCAAACAAATTAAATTTTCCACGAACCGTCTTCAAATATTCGACCGATCCAAATGGCCGTTTGCATGACAATTACAGGTCTCAACGCCTATTGATAGAGGTATCAATCATCGAAATCGGAGCACATTTGCAGATTTTCGAATTTTCTGGCTCTGAATTTGTGGGCTATAGCTCAGTTGATTTTCAAAAAAATTAAATTTTCCACGAAACGTCTTGAAATATTCGACCGATCCAAATGGCCGTTTGTGTGACAATTACAGGTCTCAACGCCTATTGATAGAGGTATCAATCATCGAAATCGGAGCACATTTGCAGATTTTCGAATTTACTAGCTCTGAATTTGTGGGCTATAGCTCAGTTGATTTTCAAAAAAATTAAATTTTTCACGAAACGTGTAGAAATATTCGACCGATCCAAATGGCCGTTTGTATGACAATTACAGATCTCAACGCCTATTGATAGAGGTATCAATCATCGAAATCGGAGCACATTTGCAGATTTTCGAATTTTCTGGCTCTGAATTTGTGGGCTATAGCTCAGTTGATTTTCAAACAAATTAAATTTTCCACTAAACGTGTAGAAATATTCGACCGATCCAAATGGCCGTTTGCATGACAATTACAGGTCTCAACGCCTATTGATAGAGGTATCAATCATCGAAATTGGAGCACGTTTGCAGATTTTCGAATTTTCTGGCTCTGAATTTGTGGGCTATAGCTCAGTTGATTTTCAAAAAAATTAAATTTTCCACTAAACGTGTAGAAATATTCGACCGATCCAAATGGCCGTTTGCATGACAATTACAGGTCTCAACGCCTATTGATAGAGGTATCAATCATCGAAATCGGAGCACATTTGCAGATTTTCGAATTTTCTGGCTCTGAATTTGTGGGCTATAGCTCAGTTGATTTTCAAAAAAATTAAATTTTCCACGAAACGTGTAGAAATATTCGACCGACCCAAATGGCCGTTTGCATGACAATTACAGGTCTCAACGCCTATTGATAGAGGTATCAATCATCGAAATCGGAGCACATTTGCAGATTTTCGAATTTTCTGGCTGTGAATTTGTGGGCTATAGATCAGTTGATTTTCAAAAAAATTTAATTTTTCACGAAACGTCTTGAAATATTCGACCGATCCAAATGGCCGTTTGCATGACAATTACAGGTCTCAACGCCTATTGATAGAGGTATCAATCATCGAAATCGGAGCACATTTGCAGATTTTCGAATTTTCTGGCTCTGAATTTGTGGGCTATAGCTCAGTTGATTTTCAAAAAAATTAAATTTTCCACGAAACGTCTTGAAATATTCGACCGATCCAAATGGCCGTTTGTATGACAATTACAGGTCTCAACGCCTATTGATAGAGGTATCAATCATCGAAATCGGAGCACATTTGCAGATTTTCGAATTTTCTGGCTCTGAATTTGTGGGCTATAGCTCAGTTGATTTCAAAAAATTAAATTTTTCACGAAACGTGTAGAAATATTCGACCGATCCAAATGGCCGTTTGTATGACAATTACAGGTCTCAACGCCTATTGATAGAGGTATCAATCATCGAAATCGGAGCACATTTGCAGATTTTCGAATTTTCTGGCTCTGAATTTGTGGGCTATAGCTCAGTTGATTTTCAAAAAAATTAAATTTTCCACGAAACGTCTTGAAATATTCGACCGATCCAAATGGCCGTTTGTATGACAATTACAGGTCTCAACGCCTATTGATAGAGGTATCAATCATCGAAATCGGAGCACATTTGCAGATTTTCGAATTTTCTGGCTCTGAATTTGTGGGCTATAGCTCAGTTGATTTTCAAAAAAATTAAATTTTTCACGAAACGTGTAGAAATATTCGACCGATCCAAATGGCCGTTTGCATGACAATTACAGGTCTCAACGCCTATTGATAGACGTATCAATCATCGAAATCGGAGCACATTTGCAGATTTTCGAATTTTCTGGCTCTGAATTTGTGGGCTATAGCTCAGTTGATTTTCAAAAAAATTAAATTTTTCACGAAACGTGTAGAAATATTCGACCCATCCAAATGGCCGTTTGTATGACAATTACAGGTCTCAACGCCTATTGATAGAGGTATCAATCATCGAAATCGGAGCACATTTGCAGATTTTCGAATTTTCTGGCTGTGAATTTGTGGGCTATAGATCAGTTGATTTTCAAAAAAATTTAATTTTTCACGAAACGTCTTGAAATATTCGACCGATCCAAATGGCCGTTTGTATGACAATTACAGGTCTCAACGCCTATTGATAGAGGTATCAATCATCGAAATCGGAGCACATTTGCAGATTTTCGAATTTTCTGGCTCTGAATTTGTGGGCTATAGCTCAGTTGATTTTCAAAAAAATTAAATTTTCCACGAAACGTCTTGAAATATTCGACCGATCCAAATGGCCGTTTGTATGACAATTACAGGTCTCAACGCCTATTGATAGAGGTATCAATCATCGAAATTGGAGCACGTTTGCAGATTTTCGAATTTTCTGGCTCTGAATTTGTGGGCTATAGCTCAGTTGATTTTCAAAAAAATTAAATTTTCCACGAAACGTCTTGAAATATTCGACCGATCCAAATGGCCGTTTGTATGACAATTACAGGTCTCAACGCCTATTGATAGAGGTATCAATCATCGAAATCGGAGCACATTTGCAGATTTTCGAATTTTCTGGCTCTGAATTTGTGGGCTATAGCTCAGTTGATTTTCAAACAAATTAAATTTTTCACGAAACGTGTAGAAATATTCGACCGATCCAAATGGCCGTTTGCATGACAATTACAGGTCTCAACGCCTATTGATAGAGGTATCAATCATCGAAATCGGAGCACATTTGCAGATTTTCGAATTTTCTGGCTCTGAATTTGTGGGCTATAGCTCAGTTGATTTTCAAAAAAATTAAATTTTCCACGAAACGTCTTGAAATATTCGACCGATCCAAATGGCCGTTTGTATGACAATTACAGGTCTCAACGCCTATTGATAGAGGTATCAATTATCGAAATCGGAGCACATTTGCAGATTTTCGAATTTTCTGTCTCTGAATTTGTGGGCTATAGCTCAGTTGATTTTCAAAAAAATTAAATTTTTCACGAAACGTGTAGAAATATTCGACCGATCCAAATGGCCGTTTGTATGACAATTACAGGTCTCAACGCCTATTGATAGAGGTATCAATCATCGAAATCGGAGCACATTTGCAGATTTTCGAATTTTCTGGCTCTGAATTTGTGGGCTATAGCTCAGTTGATTTTCAAAAAAATTAAATTTTCCACGAAACGTCTTGAAATATTCGACCGATCCAAATGGCCGTTTGTATGACAATTACAGGTCTCAACGCCTATTGATAGAGGTATCAATCATCGAAATCGGAGCACATTTGCAGATTTTCGAATTTTCTGGCTCTGAATTTGTGGGCTATAGCTCAGTTGATTTTCAAAAAAATTAAATTTTTCACGAAACGTGTAGAAATATTCGACCGATCCAAATGGCCGTTTGCATGACAATTACAGGTCTCAACGCCTATTGATAGACGTATCAATCATCGAAATCGGAGCACATTTGCAGATTTTCGAATTTTCTGGCTCTGAATTTGTGGGCTATAGCTCAGTTGATTTTCAAAAAAATTAAATTTTTCACGAAACGTGTAGAAATATTCGACCCATCCAAATGGCCGTTTGTATGACAATTACAGGTCTCAACGCCTATTGATAGAGGTATCAATCATCGAAATCGGAGCACATTTGCAGATTTTCGAATTTTCTGGCTGTGAATTTGTGGGCTATTGCTCAGTTGATTTTCAAAAAAATTTAATTTTTCACGAAACGTCTGGAAATATTCGACCGATCCAAATAGCCGTTTGTATGACAATTACAGGTCTCAACGCCTATTGATAGAGGTATCAATCATCGAAATCGGAGCACATTTGCAGATTTTCGAATTTTCTGGCTCTGAATTTGTGGGCTATAGCTCAGTTGATTTTCAAAAAAATTAAATTTTCCACTAAACGTGTAGAAATATTCGACCGATCCAAATGGCCGTTTGCATGACAATTACAGGTCTCAACGCCTATTGATAGAGGTATCAATCATCGAAATCGGAGCACATTTGCAGATTTTCGAATTTTCTGGCTCTGAATTTGTGGGCTATAGCTCAGTTGATTTTCAAAAAAATTAAATTTTCCACGAAACGTCTTGAAATATTCGACCGATTCAAATGGCCGTTTGTATGACAATTACAGGTCTCAACGCCTATTGATAGAGGTATCAATCATCGAAATCGGAGCACATTTGCAGATTTTCGAATTTTCTGGCTCTGAATTTGTGGGCTATAGCTCAGTTGATTTTCAAACAAATTAAATTTTCCACGAACCGTCTTCAAATATTCGACCGATCCAAATGGCCGTTTGCATGACAATTACAGGTCTCAACGCCTATTGATAGAGGTATCAATCATCGAAATCGGAGCACATTTGCAGATTTTCGAATTTTCTGGCTCTGAATTTGTGGGCTATAGCTCAGTTGATTTTCAAAAAAATTAAATTTTCCACGAAACGTCTTGAAATATTCGACCGATCCAAATGGCCGTTTGTGTGACAATTACAGGTCTCAACGCCTATTGATAGAGGTATCAATCATCGAAATCGGAGCACATTTGCAGATTTTCGAATTTACTAGCTCTGAATTTGTGGGCTATAGCTCAGTTGATTTTCAAAAAAATTAAATTTTTCACGAAACGTGTAGAAATATTCGACCGATCCAAATGGCCGTTTGTATGACAATTACAGATCTCAACGCCTATTGATAGAGGTATCAATCATCGAAATCGGAGCACATTTGCAGATTTTCGAATTTTCTGGCTCTGAATTTGTGGGCTATAGCTCAGTTGATTTTCAAACAAATTAAATTTTCCACTAAACGTGTAGAAATATTCGACCGATCCAAATGGCCGTTTGCATGACAATTACAGGTCTCAACGCCTATTGATAGAGGTATCAATCATCGAAATTGGAGCACGTTTGCAGATTTTCGAATTTTCTGGCTCTGAATTTGTGGGCTATAGCTCAGTTGATTTTCAAAAAAATTAAATTTTCCACTAAACGTGTAGAAATATTCGACCGATCCAAATGGCCGTTTGCATGACAATTACAGGTCTCAACGCCTATTGATAGAGGTATCAATCATCGAAATCGGAGCACATTTGCAGATTTTCGAATTTTCTGGCTCTGAATTTGTGGGCTATAGCTCAGTTGATTTTCAAAAAAATTAAATTTTCCACGAAACGTGTAGAAATATTCGACCGACCCAAATGGCCGTTTGCATGACAATTACAGGTCTCAACGCCTATTGATAGAGGTATCAATCATCGAAATCGGAGCACATTTGCAGATTTTCGAATTTTCTGGCTGTGAATTTGTGGGCTATAGATCAGTTGATTTTCAAAAAAATTTAATTTTTCACGAAACGTCTTGAAATATTCGACCGATCCAAATGGCCGTTTGCATGACAATTACAGGTCTCAACGCCTATTGATAGAGGTATCAATCATCGAAATCGGAGCACATTTGCAGATTTTCGAATTTTCTGGCTCTGAATTTGTGGGCTATAGCTCAGTTGATTTTCAAAAAAATTAAATTTTCCACGAAACGTCTTGAAATATTCGACCGATCCAAATGGCCGTTTGTATGACAATTACAGGTCTCAACGCCTATTGATAGAGGTATCAATCATCGAAATCGGAGCACATTTGCAGATTTTCGAATTTTCTGGCTCTGAATTTGTGGGCTATAGCTCAGTTGATTTTCAAAAAAATTAAATTTTTCACGAAACGTGTAGAAATATTCGACCGATCCAAATGGCCGTTTGTATGACAATTACAGGTCTCAACGCCTATTGATAGAGGTATCAATCATCGAAATCGGAGCACATTTGCAGATTTTCGAATTTTCTGGCTCTGAATTTGTGGGCTATAGCTCAGTTGATTTTCAAAAAAATTAAATTTTCCACGAAACGTCTTGAAATATTCGACCGATCCAAATGGCCGTTTGTATGACAATTACAGGTCTCAACGCCTATTGATAGAGGTATCAATCATCGAAATCGGAGCACATTTGCAGATTTTCGAATTTTCTGGCTCTGAATTTGTGGGCTATAGCTCAGTTGATTTTCAAAAAAATTAAATTTTCCACGAAACGTCTTGAAATATTCGACCGATCCAAATGGCCGTTTGTATGACAATTACAGGTCTCAACGCCTATTGATAGAGGTATCAATCATCGAAATCGGAGCACATTTGCAGATTTTCGAATTTTCTGGCTCTGAATTTGTGGGCTATAGCTCAGTTGATTTTCAAAAAAATTAAATTTTTCACGAAACGTGTAGAAATATTCGACCGATCCAAATGGCCGTTTGCATGACAATTACAGGTCTCAACGCCTATTGATAGAGGTATCAATCATCGAAATCGGAGCACATTTGCAGATTTTCGAATTTTCTGGCTCTGAATTTGTGGGCTATAGCTCAGTTGATTTTCAAAAAAATTAAATTTTCCACGAAACGTGTAGAAATATTCGACCGACCCAAATGGCCGTTTGCATGACAATTACAGGTCTCAACGCCTATTGATAGACGTATCAATCATCGAAATCGGAGCACATTTGCAGATTTTCGAATTTTCTGGCTCTGAATTTGTGGGCTATAGATCAGTTGATTTTCAAAAAAATTTAATTTTTCACGAAACGTCTTGAAATATTCGACCGATCCAAATGGCCGTTTGTATGACAATTACAGGTCTCAACGCCTATTGATAGAGGTATCAATCATCGAAATCGGAGCACATTTGCAGATTTTCGAATTTTCTGGCTCTGAATTTGTGGGCTATAGCTCAGTTGATTTTCAAAAAAATTAAATTTTCCACGAAACGTCTTGAAATATTCGACCGATCCAAATGGCCGTTTGTATGACAATTACAGGTCTCAACGCCTATTGATAGAGGTATCAATCATCGAAATTGGAGCACGTTTGCAGATTTTCGAATTTTCTGGCTCTGAATTTGTGGGCTATAGCTCAGTTGATTTTCAAAAAAATTAAATTTTCCACGAAACGTCTTGAAATATTCGACCGATCCAAATGGCCGTTTGTATGACAATTACAGGTCTCAACGCCTATTGATAGAGGTATCAATCATCGAAATCGGAGCACATTTGCAGATTTTCGAATTTTCTGGCTCTGAATTTGTGGGCTATAGCTCAGTTGATTTTCAAAAAAATTAAATTTTTCACGAAACGTGTAGAAATATTCGACCGATCCAAATGGCCGTTTGCATGACAATTACAGGTCTCAACGCCTATTGATAGAGGTATCAATCATCGAAATCGGAGCACATTTGCAGATTTTCGAATTTTCTGGCTCTGAATTTGTGGGCTATAGCTCAGTTGATTTTCAAAAAAATTAAATTTTCCACGAAACGTCTTGAAATATTCGACCGATCCAAATGGCCGTTTGTATGACAATTACAGGTCTCAACGCCTATTGATAGAGGTATCAATCATCGAAATCGGAGCACATTTGCAGAT